>VDFB02172213.1:0-22824 GCA_007258455.2 Sequoia sempervirens
GTTTGAAATTGATGAGCATAATAGAAATTCTTGAAGGTAAGAGGTCATCACAAACCATTCGGTTGTGGGCTTCAAAAATTTTCAATGAATGGTTTTCCAATAAGATGTATTAACCAAAATATTCCAAATTTTTATACAATTACTAAAGATGTACAAAATGAGACCTTTACTAAATAAATTTCAAAATGCATCATTAAATGTATATTAACATCATCCGCACTCTAATTAAGAACATTAAAAACAACACCAACACAAAGAGATAAAATTAAAAAGTTCCAACTAATGATGTTATAATAATCCTCCCCAAGTTGATCCTCTCATCCCAATCATCATACTTAATGTTTTGGTACTTGAATCATGTTTATTATATTATGTTCTCCTCAACACTATGTAAATTAGAACTCTTAATAAACATGTTTTTTAAGAGGAAGCATTTTCTCTTTCTATTACCATAACGATTATTCTTGTTTTTGTAACTTGGTATTTCTACTTGTAGATTTTCAACTTTTTATTATGTAAATCATTCTTTGATACCCAAGTAGTTTAAAGGTTTTCTTGAATCTTATTTAGTTTTTAGATTTAAGTGCTTTCTCATTGTCTAATTTCTTAATCAAATCTAAACATTGTTTGATCCTTATTTCCTTCTAATACCAAAATCATCCTCTTTTCCTAACTATAAGAAGTCATAGTTCAATCCCACCATGGTTGTGAATCAAGCTAAAATTGGTATGATTGGGAATATGCATGATACTAAATTTATCATAATGGAGAAGAATCATTTGACCATGAGGCCCTTGTTGAGAAAATGGTAATCAAGATATAGCTTTGATGCACACAACCTTTCTTTGGATCTTGCAAATTTGGCTAGTAATATTAATCCTAGTACAATGATTGATCTCCTTCATATACTATGTTGATTAATAAGCCATGTGGAAAGAAAGTACTTAAAGTTAAATAGGTAAAAGGATAAGCTCAACAACCCCTTTGAGTGATGTGCCATTTTCCCTCCATCCCAAGCTTCTTCTTCATGTATTCCTCCTTATTGTTTTACTCCTATCTATCTTATGCAATTTATTTCTCCTTCCACCAAATCTCCCCAAATTTATCCTCTCCTTTTTCCTAGATCTCATCTCATGCTTACTTATTATGATGCACATAGTTCTCTTGTCTCCACATTAGTTCTCATTAGTTTTGTTTACACTTCCCATGTTCCCCTCACTGTGATATTCCTACGCAAGTCTTTGTCACTCCACACTCATTTATTATGTCATGACAAATTTATACACCACCTTCCATTTCTCATCTTGCCACTTTCATTCATGTCCTTAATCCTAGTGTGCCTCTATCTACCCTTGATATTAATGTTTAAAGACTTGTTGAGATGAAAAGTAATGTTGATTCCTTACCTAATGGAAACAAAAAAAGACATACATATAAAAACAAAACACAATTCAATTTCTATTGAAAATTTTACATATCCATTTTTTGTTGGATTTTTGGATCCTATATTTGAGATGAACAATGTTAAAGGAGATCCCATGACACATTCAAGGTTCTTTAGTGCTACATATTTGGATTTTGTGTATGATGATAAGTTATTGGCTAAGTTCTTCCCATGAAATTTAATAGTATTATCTTCCATTTGGGTCTATTTTTTAATATTGAAATTGGTCAATGCAAATATTGGGAATGTTGGATTGAAGTTTATTATTTTAGATTTTTTGACTATAAACAAGGATCTACAAAGTATATACATTCTTAACATTTGCATGTGCAAGTGAGATGAATGTTAAGAACTAAAGTTGTTAGAGGCTACCACACTTAATTATGGATCTTATAATGCTTCATCTACATCATCCTACCCTTGTAAATTTGAAAAGAAAAATTATTTCCAAAAGGATAGTAAAAAATAATGAAAATGACCATTGTACAAACTATACATTATAAATGTTTCTAATATAATTATGACTCTAAAGCCTCCAACTTTTTCCTTTGTAAAATTTGCTTCAAAATTTAATTAGTGCTTGCATGATTACACTTCCTCCTATTAGGCCATTAGATAAATCTAAAGTTATTCCCAAAAGATATAATGAGAAAGAATTTTGTTATTAAATTGTAGAGTTAATTGTAATTATACTCAAACATTTTATGGGATTAAGGAATAATTGATTAAGGATTTGATTGATAAAAAAAAATAGGTTGAGGGGGTTAATATTGGGGTCAATCCTTCAATTGTTCCTCCTAATGAAAATTTAAATATTTTACACTAAATAAATCTAATAAAATGGTTTTATATGAGGGTCATGAGATTGAGGTACATATACATGTTGACGAGCTTGAAATCATTGATTCACCTATGTATGTGAGGAATGATAATTTGTTGGTATTAATAAAAATTATAAGGGTACTTATTCTTCTTCTTATGTACTAGTGATTGAATTTTATAGAAATTTCTATGGACTAACCAGTATTCAAACTTAGGACCTCCCATTTGGTGTTAGGATGCTCTACTATTGAGCTAATGGCTCACATTGTGATGAGTCCTTTTATGGCTTAGGTGTGTATCATTTCTCCAACACACTCCCTTGAGCCACAACATAGGTGTCAAATGCACCTAGCTTGGCTCTAATACCAGGTTGAAATTTCCATGAACTAGTTAGGATGCAAATGTCCACCACTAAGCTACCCACCAACTTTATGACAAGTCAATTTACGATTTAGGTATGCTAATTTTTTCGACACCTTTTTCACATTGTGAGATATTACCAAATAATTATAATGGTCCTTTGGTTTTGTGTGGATCATGAACCATGTAAGGGTGTGTTTATTGATCTTACTCACCAATAAAATGTATGCATTGAATAATTTTTGTTTTATCATCATTTTATAAACAAGCATATGCATATTTGAGGGTTTATTTAAAATTGACTAATGATATGTTGATTGAAACTATAGGATACATTATTTTACCTTAATTTTTTGGTCTAAAAGATGAGGGAAGTTCTTATTCTATGTCATATTATTTCTTCTTTAGATGTATCTCATATTTTACTTGGGTATCCATGGATAAAGCAATATCAAGCAACATCATCTATGTCATGCCATCAAGGTATCAAATATGTTTGAACACTAGTAAAGAGGTTACAATTGCAAGAGATCCGTATATGCCTTTATTTTATATTAAGTCATTTAACCTTAAATAATTTTAAGAACATACCTAAGGATCCTCTATATAAGTGCAAGGATTCTTTGCCTAATTTGTAAAAATTTCAAAAGGAATAACAATGGTGGGAAAATCAAGACAAGATGCAACAATTTAGAATTCCTAAAGGGTTTACAATTATTAGAGCCAAAGTAGGTTATATGTAGGTTTTATATTATAAAATGATTCAAGAATCTATAAGGCCAAAAGAACCATAAGCATTGCAAACTTTAGTTTAGAAGCATAAGGGATTGGATATTTTCATTCCTAAACATGGTTTTCATAAGAAAAATTACTCATGTAGCAAGCACACTATAGAATTGACAAAGAGGGTTAGGGTTTTTAGCTTCATTTGTTATATGGAGATATTTTATTGTAATGTACATAATCAATGATATGATTCTTGATTTTTTATAAGATTTAATATTATGACACCTTAACAAACCAAGCTATGACTTTCATGGTTCACTCCTACATGTATGAAATTTACATTTTCATCTACAAGTTTGACCCTAAATTTGTAGTTTTAAAATTATTTTGTGACCTTGACCCCTACACTTCTAGTCTTTAGGAATTTATTTATCTCCATTTTTTAGACTATGTTGAGAGCCATTATAATGTTTTTTTGCACTAACTTTGGGAGGAAACTCATTTTTCCTTACTCAAACCCTTGGATTGATTTAAAAAAATTGAACAAGTTAAAATACATGCCAAATATAAATGCAAGTTCAATGGGTGTAGTTTTGAATTATAGACCTCTCATCCCCTAACAGATAGTTGATAGTTTTGATATTCATTTTTCTCTTGAAAGGTGTTTAACAAGACAAAAATATATGCAAAACGGGGAAACAAAATACTATATTGAAAATGCTTTAAAAACTTTCAAACAAGTGCAATTTGAATTCAACAAATTTAAAAAAAATTGCATTTAGGGTTTCAAAATTAAACAAATAGATGCATTTTGAACTCTAAAAAAATTGAATTTTAAATACCTAGTGCTCAATAGTGCTCGATATGCAAACTGGAATGATGAACTTTGAAGAGAGGAACGAAAATTTTCTTTTGCTGGAGAGAGAAACCTTGTTTGGTCATCAGACTCTATTTGCCGCGCGCACCAGGGAGACAGTGACTGGTAAAAGAACAAAGTAAAAGTGACAATGAAAATGAAACATTTTTTTTGTTTTTGTCATATTGAAGGGGTTCGGTCGAACCCATGTTCGACCGAACCCACATGGATATGTTTTTTTATTTGGGCATTTCATTCCGAACCCAATGGTTCGACCGAACCATTTCATTGGTTCAGTCAAACCATTGGGTTCGGCTGAACCCTTTCAGTATGGGGAATGGAAAAAATCCAAATTTTCCTTCCTCTTAGAAAGTGTAAACCACTATTCTAAGGCAACCCATATACATATACATGCCGTAAGGTCCATTTGATAGTTCCATGTGCATAAGCAACCTGTTAATAAGTGTGCATAGGTACATCTACCTATGTACCCTCATGTATGTGTTCCTTCATGTGTATGGTCTATCATCGACATGCATATGTGTACATATACCTATATTCCATGCGCATTCAACTCATCAATACAAGCATAGTAATATAGGGAAGAATTTATAAACTCCAAACATATAAACATCATCCAATAATGCACTCAAAAGTAATCAAGACCCTTACTAATACAAACACATCAAACTAAGGATGACTTACCAATTCCCAACATAATAACTTGACTCAACCATTATAATTTAAGTGTGTGTAAGCTCAGATAGGTTACGTTACTGGTTACCCAACCGAGATCTTCTCCTAAGTGATACTTCCCCTCTGCCTAGAGGATTGAACTTATACCTGCATCCAACTAACACATGCCCATGGTAATTAGATGTTCAACAAAATATGCATTACACACTACTGAATTTGACACCATTTTCTGATGGACGTTCATCGGTCATTTGACAAATCTTTGTCAGAAAAGTGACGAAATGACGAAAACATTTTCATCACTATTTTTTCATCGAAAGGGCGATGACGAATTAAATGTCGAAATAATGATGCAAATTCATCAGTCGTCGGCATCATAAAATGACTCGGATGTTCATCAGAATATCGATGAATTACACCAGAAGTTCGCTGCCATTTCAACAAAATGGGCAAGGACTAGTGTCGAAACAACACTAGAAGTTCATCACAATTTTGACGAAATGGGCAAGGAGTAGCGTCGAAACAACACCAGAAGTTCGTTACCATTTCAATGAAATGGGCAAGGAGTAGCGTAGAAACAACACCAAAAGTTCATCGCCATTTCGACGAAATGGGCAAGGAGTATCATTGAAACAACACCAGAAGTTCATCGCCATTTCAATGAAATGGGCAAGGAGTAGCGTCAAAACAACACCAAAAGTTCATTTCCATTTCGACAAAATGCGCAAGGAGTAGCGTCGAAACAACAACAAAAGTTCATCAAAATTGCAATGAAATGGGCAAGGAGTTACAATGAAGCCTTCATCGCAGCTATAGCAACTTCGTCAGACCTTTTCAGTGATTTGTCGGTGGTTTTTGTCAAAATTGCGACGAAACAATGTAATTTATTTTTTAAAATATTCATTGAAATGTACCATCGCGGAGACTAATGACTGATCATACATACAGACTGCAAGATGCATAGATGCATAGAAAAAGCATTACACTTGAGATGACTGATCATACATATAGACTGCAAGATGCATAGAAAAAGAATTACACTTGAGAATAACCAAGGGCTAACAAGGGAAGGAGTTAAGAAATGTCTGGATTGAAGAGAAAATGTGTAGGGAAAATGTTGAGCAGTGTCAAGAGAATAGAGCTTGTAGAACATATTCTTGACCTAATCAAGCTCTTGAACAACTTAAACAAAATTAAAATACTAATACATACATGAGACATGTAATGAACTTCCAATATCTACTATCTTTTTCATTAATGCAGAGGTAGGTAAAGGAGAAATAATTATAATTGTAACACTATTCATAGTCCAAGAAATTATGTTCATAATTTGTGTTCAATGGACCTTAGTTTTATCATTATACTTCCATCTAATACCATATTTTAATCCAAGGTTCAAGTATCTCAGATCTAAAGAAGCACCTTCAATTAACCATTTAAAGTACTATAAAATAAGGTAAGACTTTTACTTGAGAAAGATTGGGTACACTTGTAGGATTAAAGTTCTCGCAATCATCAGGATTTATTGGCACACAGACACAACCTGCAACATATGAAGTAATGAATGACTACAAGTTAGTGAATGGTCCTTAATATGTGAGTTGTTTGCAAATTGATTGGTAGAAAATAAGGTTACAAACAGATCTACATGAAAAATTTTGAGGACAATCTACTGTAATCATCAAAATAGATGAAAAGTGAAAAGGAAAGAGCCTTCATCAAGTGATTCATATGCTTTCACACCTGGATGAATACAAAATGGTGCCTTCAGCAAGTGATTCATATGCTTTCACACCTAACATAGGACATTAAGAAGATTTTAGTATTCCTCTGTGAAATTAACTACTTACAAAATACACTCAGAAACCAATATTATATACCTCCATGTCTAGCCGAGGGTAGGTATAAGAGAAAAAAATTCTTCAATGCAATGCCAAAAAATATCAATGTGTGTGTAGGTTTGTATTACTCAAAATATCATTTCATTGCCTAAGGAAAAATACCAAAGTGATGTTTTAAATTTCAATCTTCACATAGGCTCCCTTATTGCTACACATGCATATACAAGAATTATTCGAGCTCTAAACTATTCAAATATTAAGGATTTAATTAGCTATAAGATGGAAAGTTGTTATTTAGACATAATCCATCATCTTTTACATATCTTTATTCACTCCTAGCGCTTCAGATAAATTTATGTAAATGAGACAGAAATGCAAATCTTTTATGACAAAGAAAATTCTAAAAGGGGGTGGGAGAGAGCAAAGGGTAGGGGGAAAGAGAATGCTTGAATGTATAGCAAATTATAAAATTTTGATAATTATAACAATGAAATGAATCTTAAGTTTGAAGCATTAATATCATTTACAACATTTATGATCAAGAATGAATGTAAGTAGAGAAACTTTTGCATACCTGCAGATGGTACAAAATTTCATGGTTAATTCAAAGCCTCCCATCAAAAACAAGATCCAAATATCCGTGTATCTATCTCAATCGAGCCTCTAAACCCTTCAAAGCTGTCAATTTTTCCACTAACCTGTTATGTAAAAAAGTCAAAATTTAAAGTTATGTCACCACTAAAAATAGAAGAAATAGAGCTTTGAAACCAAATCCACACACAACACAATGCGGTATTCATACAAAGCCATACAAACAAACTAAACTCAGAACATTGGAATGGAAACAACTTCAAATTATGCAGAGCATGGATTCAGGGTATAAAGAATCATTTTTTTGCCACCATAGTGAAAAGTTATCACTTTCTTTCATCTTTGCATATTGGTTTGATGCTTCAAACGATTCATTTCTTATATTGAAAAGTGCATTACCTTATTGAACTTCTCTTTGTTTCGAGAATAGTTTAATATTCTCTACTTAACAGGGCCAACCACGTGATAGTGGAAGCTCATCCCCCCCCCTCACATCACTCTCAATTCTCCATACCCAATCATATAACATTAATCATTCATTCATCCATTAATAACATATAACATTCATTCATTCATCCATTAATAACATATAAAATTCATTCATCCATTAATAACATATAACATTCATTCATTAACATATAGCATTCATTAATTAACATATTCACATTCATTCATTAACATATAATATTCATTCTTTCAATTTTTACATATTATCAAAAATATGGTTGTCATGATATGATTACAATCACTTTTTTTTGTTTCTTTTTTAAAGCTACAAAAATTTGAAGTGGAGTATCATTTTCTAAATCAATATTTGTCCCCCCTTTAGTTGTTCTACCATGTGCTTGTGATCTTAATGTACGCCTAGTCTTCTGCTCATGACGTGGATGCCACTGCAAGGGGGGGTTTACTGCAATAAGAAAGAAATGTTAAATTGATATGTTTTATTATTATTGTTACAAGTATTTCATTAATTAAAAGAACATTAGAGTGGTTCTGTTTACTTGATGGGTCCACATCATATTCCTAAACTTTTGTTATAGACTCATGCTCAACATGTTGAACACCCTCTAAATCCTGATTTGTAGTTGAAACACGAAAGGTTACAATAATTAATACACCAATTGAAATTAAATACGTTTAAGAGAACATGAGAGTGGTCCTCTTTATCTGATGGGGCCACATCATGTTCCTAATATTCTCTAGCCTAATCATGCTCAACACGTTGATCATGCTCTACATGATCTAAAGTTGAAACATGAAAGGTTACATTAATTAATACACCAATTGCAATTAAATATGTTTAAAAGAACTTTAGAGTGGTCCTCTTTACCTGATGGGGCCACATTATGTTTCTGATCTTCTCTAGCCTAATCATGCTCAACATGTTGATCACGCTCTACATGCTCTAAAGTACCAGGATGCACACCATGACCTTCATCTGTAGGTTGTGCTCCACCCTCACCAGGCTGCATTCCAATGTCATGTGTAGTATTCTTATTGCTTGAATGCTTAAAACAAATAGGCATGTAATTACTTTATGGTGGAAATTAATATTGAATAGATTGCACAAGTATTCAATTTTAAATAAACTTTATTAAGTTTATTTACCTGCATGTCGGATGTAGTGGAAGGTTGTGTTTGCCCAGTCAAGACTCTTAGGTGTTCAACCATGACTCCATAGCCTTTGCTGGAAGGCAATCTTCAGGTCATCTTCTGTGGGAACTCTGTTGAATTCATAGCCCTACATTTTTACATAAGATCATTAATTTTGCTTCTATGGTGTGATAAAACCAAAATTGTTTTCAATTTATTATTTGGATACTATATTTCATTTATTGATACTTACAATTCGTGCAACTAATTTCATATAACCACTAGAGCCAAGTTTTTGTTGCCCATGTTTTTCTAGTCTTTCCTTTGTTGCCTTCGATGTGTCGGGCAACCTATGAAAAGTTTGAAATACGTTAGATTATGTAAAAATAAAGAGTAATCAGTATGTAATTACATTGTTGATAGTATCACATACCTTCCTTGGCCCAATGGTGTCTTTTCTTTTCTCTTTTCACCCTTCTCCTTTCCATCTGACACCAGGTCCTTCCACTCCCTCTCCAGAATCATGGGGGGATACTCATACTTTTTGTTCTTCTCTAAATGTGACCTATATTGGTCCCTCTCATACTTTAGATAGGTACCAACTTTCTTAAGGACCTTGGTTTGGTTGAATGTTTTATCACCGAACAACACAACTAAACGGTTAATGAGCTCATCTTTTAAATATTGATTTTGGGCATTCCACCGTGTACGTATGGTGGGCCCGAATAGCTCCAATGTAATATCACTTAGATGTTTATAAAAAAATTATTTCCTACAAAATGATCATGGGATCAATAGTCTAAAAAGAGCGATCAATAAGTAAATTTCAATTGGATTATATATAATAATAATTAAAACATTTTAAAGTACCTAGGACCTTCTCTATTTTTATGGGAATGAAATCCTCGGTCACCACAAGTGTGATCGGCAATGTTCCCATACTAGTAATACGAGAAGATCCAAGAAATGTTCTAAAACATCACCAGTACTAGTGGCCTCTACATCCCCAGGTACATGTCCTGACGCATGTTCTTGTATGTGTTCGCTGCTAGAGGGTGCGTTAACGGATGCCTGCATGGTATGTGTTGCCGACGCTTCAGACGAAAATATAGGCACAAATGATGGGGTCAGATGATGTGATGTATGCATAGGAAGATCGGGATGGACACTTGTACCAACCTCTACTCCTCAGATAGCACTTGTAGTACCCTGATCATGGCCAGGAGCATCATGAGGAGGAAAATAACCCTGTAAAAACAACACATATTTTAGTTCATGACATAAAAGAGTATAAAATATAAAACCATGAATGAACTTATGTTATAATTAAAGAACTCATGACAACTTGCAAGTTTTTTAATCTCTCAGTCAATATTTTAACCCTCTCTCTTATCTCATTTATATGAGGCACTATGAACATCAACTTAACCATTTTTTCATTGCAATTTTTTTGGATCTTCTTTATCGTATCAAGAGGGTTTGCTAAATAAGCAATGTCATCATCACAAAATATTGACTACACCTCACTGTGGATGCTCTCCTCTACTGCTAGTTCCTTTCCCCGATCAGTCGACCACAACAAGAATATTAAAAACATTATCGAAATTAACCCAAAAAACTTATGAAAAAAACATAATAATAAAACATTTTGCTTATATCTAATTTGTACAATTACAATGAGGTAAACCTGTTAGGTAGAAGCACCTAAAGATACATCGCAATCTATGCTTTAGGCTAGAGCCTTCTCCGTACAATCAATGTCCCACTGTGACAAAAAAAAAATATAAAAAAACATTACCGAAATGAAACCAATATACTTACGAAAGAAAATATAAGAATAAAATGGTATATTGGAGTCATTAATTGGAGGTTGGGTAAAATGGTACATAGTATGTACCACCCCCATAGTAACTGTGTTTGTAACTAAGCGATTCAAATTGTAATCGATTAGCAACTCTTCCCCTATAGTTATTGATTTTATCACACATACAAATACACGGTTTCCCTTGCGCGCCTCGAATATGCAATTGGGTTGCTTATTTGTTGACCCAGGTCATGTATTGTTTATAAACCCTACAATATTCCCTGATGTTTTTGCCCTTCCATCAATGTACATAGCCACTCCTTTATTTTGATCCTTATCTTTTAGTTTTATATAATTTTTTAGCAGTGCATACCTACGCATACTTCATGTATATCAAACCAATTGTGTCCAATCTTTGTAACTGTAACAGGGTCCAACATACTCCATCAATTCAATAACTTTTTTGTAATAGACCTTTATGTCGTCCATGCAAAATAGGCCCAAACCATGTAATGATGATGGTGCTATGCGATATATCCTTTCGTTGGCACAAAAATTAGTGTTTATTGGAGGAAGTTACTTGGGTACCCATTGTTTCCGTAGATGTTTGTACCTCAAGGGCACCTTGACGTCACCTATGCTCTCATCATCATAAGAACATGACCCTCCTTCAGCAAGAAAAAATTCCATGCGCTTATGGAATTTTCTTCTAATCTTTTGACCTCTAGTTGATCTCCCTCTTTTAGAAATACTACATGTCTCACTTTCCTCTTCTCTTCCTGAATTTCCCTCGCTCGAGGAAGACAAATTTGAAAAATACCTATTTGGTGGTACTTGCACTCATAAGGATGTTGGATGAAGTTCTTTCATGGTGATGTCATCCCAAGGTGACATTATGATTAATTTATCATTTCATCGCTAGAATTTCAGAGGTTATAAGGTAATCAAGTCTTGATAGATTGCAAGCTATTATTACTACCGTCCAAATGTGTCCATCACAAATCAAATCTACTTAACATTTTAACTCCCAAACTTTGTAACAAGTGTTAAATGTGACTATGGTCCACCAGTTACACAACCAAGGCCTCAAATGTATTCTCTAATTGTAATCAAAGGACTTTTTCTCTTCATTCAAGTAAATAAACTTGAAGGGAAACACCACCAAGTGTTTTATTGGACACCTACATGACTAAAAATAGCAGAAAATTTACATTTAATTTCCATATGTCTAAGTGGTTAACGGGGAGGGAGTGTGTACTAGGCCTAGTTAAGTCATCATAAGTTTACGCTTTAGTAATAATTTTTTTAAGTCATATTAAATCTTCCTATGTCTAATTTCTAGGAGTTTGTTGATATGTTTTAAGGTAGGATGATTGATGAAAGAGCCCAAAGACTAGCCTTTCTCCATGGTATCCAAGTACACATAGCAGCGGTCTTCTCTTATATGGTTGGACATGATTTAAAGAACTTAGCTAGGAATTATTCATTTAACCTAAGGTTTTCTCAAAATGCCATCATTGGAAAAGTATGATCAAATTCTTCTATTATGAAGAATTGGTCTATGTGCCTCTAGTAATCACTATAAATGTTTGTAAGGATAAAATGACTAATTACATCAAGTAGGAGAGAATCAACTTTGAGTTCTTCAAAGATTATATTCCTCTATTCATAATTTTTAAGGGTTGTGTGTGGAGGAGGTTATCACTACCAAGAAGGGAGGAGACCTTTCCTTGTATTCTTTATAATTTTCATTATTCTTATTTATTTTACACTTACATTTACAAATACACATACATATGCATTTATTGTTTTCATTTATTTCTTATGTAGTTTAATAGTTTGATCGATTTCATATTATGTGTTGAAGACTTTAGAATTTCAATTACATTAATTTATGGATATGTTGTATCTATAACACTACAAAACCATATGCTCTTTGCATTTAGAAATACACATTTATATACATAAATATAGATTTTTTTAATGATATGTTGCATTTATTGTTATAGGAGAGCATCTAGTAATTGCATTTACATTTACATTTAAAAATACATATACATACATACATACATACATACATATGTGTGTGTGTGTGTGTGTGTGTGTGTGTGTGTGTGTGTGTATGTATACCATTTATATTCAGTGTTCAGAAACAACCCATTAGGTCTGCACATGGATAAAAATTCATAAAATCATATCTCCCATACATGTTTTGTTGAAACCTAGGCTTGAACCTCTCATTTCACATGCTTTTCTCCACAAAACTATTGAGGACAACAACTATACCTTCTTTATTTCTCATCCTACGCTCTATTCATGCATCCTACAATTACAACAGTATCCATGTAGCCTCTTACACAAGCTACAATAATCACAAAAAGTGTAAGAGCCCCTTTATATCATGTTTGGACTACAAAACCCTAAAAAAAAAGGTAACTTAGATTATGATTTGTTGGTGAGCTGTATGGACAAAATCATTAGCACCAGCTCATTCTTGGATTCTTTTGAAAGAGAAGCGAATCGGGCGGCAGTTAAGTACAAACCTTATAGTGTCAAGGTGAATGAGGTGATCAATTTTGATTGGACAATTGATGAAGAATACCAGAAATGGGAAAATGTATATTTAACTGAGGAAGAGTGAAAAGAGTTATTAGGTTGCTAGCAGTTGAAAAATGTCAGTACATTCTTGATTCTAGCAATTCCAGTTTTGTTTTGGTATGGAACGATCTAGGTGCAAAATTCTTAAGTTTTTGTTGCTACATCAGCCATTTCTAGTGGGCGCGATGAGCAAGGAACGTCTCAGGGGAGATTGTTGTTGTGACAAATTTTTGGAATATCACAAGGCGGTCCAATTGGCTGGTGACACATGTGCTTTTTGACCTGATGCTTGTTTGCTCCTTTTTCTATAAGAAGGATTTCAAGGCCAGAATTACAGGTTAGCAAGTTAGATATTTTTGGTCGAGTCTAGATGAAGTTGTAGAGCAAATTGTAAAGTCGATGGTTTAGGGAAAATGCAATTTAGGTTTTGAGTCATTCTATAGTAGGTTTTGAATTCATGGGGATTTGATGTTTTATGATGAGTACTAACATTTGAATTGATATGATTAATTCAAACTCATGTCTCTCCATTGTATAAGCATATTTGAATTTTGAATAAAATGATCAAGGGTTGTTTCGTTCATCTCATTGTTGTGGTGTGTATGATTCTTGTTTTAGGTTTAATTCAAGGAATTAATTAAAATGCTTGAATGGGATTGTAGGTGGATATGTTCTGTATAAGGATTTGATAAGTAGTATTGGGTTAGAATACATATTGATGAGATTGTAAAGCGATGTTATCAATAATCTTATATGTTATGTGTTAAATCTATCATAAACCCTTAGATGCTTATAAATTTGACTCCTCCAACAGATATATGGCACTGATATAAGTTGTACTTATTCATATGGTTCAATATTTGCTTTCTTTTACCTAGAGCTTGCTACAAATTGCAAATCAATGAGTATCTTCTACTGTGAAATGTTGTTAAAGTTATCTCATGCTCCAAATAGTTGATATTATTGATAAATGACCAATTCTATTTGGTATTATCCTATTATGTTGAGCTATTAAATGAGATTATCTGTTGTTGTTAATGTTGTTTATGATGATGGTGCAGAGGTTGTAAACGCATTAAGGGATCACCCTCCCATGACTTGCAGAGCCCAAAGTGTAGGAGGTCTTTCAAATACTCGTCAGTTGGTCTAGGTCCTAAGAACCGCCCTTTATTGGAATTAGAAATTCCATAGGTAGATTAGAAGATCAACCTGCTTATCATAAAAAAAACCAACACCTTGCATATGTTTGTGGTGGAGGTATTAAAGAAGAATTGTATGCCTCTATTTCCATTCATTAGATCTACCTTAGCCTAGCATATACTTGGGCTAAGTCTACAATTGCTTCAGACTCATGCGATGAAGGCTATGTGTGATGAAATCCTAGATCTCAACCAAGATGTGGGTAGATTATGAGAGTTTTTCCAAGAGCTGAGGCTAGTGGATAAAAATGTGAAAGACTAATATTTTTTTTTTGTCTTATCTTATACCATTTTATGAGAATGGGGGTGCCAATGTATGAGAAGATCTTTGGAAACTAGGCATGAAAATTGAAGGTTAAAGAGAATGAGGGTGCCAAACTTACAATACTCATTGCCCCTTGGTCATTAATTTTCCCTGAGTTCCCTCAACCTCGTGGGTGCCAAACTTACAATACTCATTTCCCCTTGGTCATCAATTTTCCCTGAGTGCCCTCAACCTCATCCTCGGCACTGGTATTGACCTTGTTTTCACTCCTCCAAACTCTTCCTCGATGCTGATATTGAACCTATTTTCACTCCTCCAAACTCTTCATCGGTGATGTTATTGACCTTGTTTTAACTCCAAACTCTTCCTCGGCGCTGGTATTGACCTTATTTTCACTCCTCCAAACTCTTCCTCAGCGCTAATATTGACTTTGTTTTCACTCCTCCAAACTCTTCGTTGGGACTGGTATTGACCTTGTTTTAACTCCAAACTCTTCCTCGGCGCTGGAATTGACCTTCTTTTTACTACTCCAAACTCTTCCTCTACGTTGGCATTGACCTTGTTTTCACTACTACAAACTCTTCCTTGACGCTGGAATTGACCTTGTTTTAACTACTCCAAACTCTTCCTCAACGCTGGTATTGACCTTTCACTTCTCCAATTTGACGAGCTACAACCTGGTTTCATTAGGTTTTACAGTATGTTAATTAAGTTAAAATTTTTGGCACCATTTAGCTAGGTTTCAATATTCTACAATATAGTTAAGTGTATATTAGCTATATTTTACATACTAAATAATATAATTATTCAACTTATTATAATTATATATTATATTTTTTAACAAAATTATTAAATACGTATAAAATTATTATAATTAATAATTAATAATAAGTATATTTTATATAATACAAAATATAATTAATATAATATATATTTAATATAATAGTAATATATATTAATATGAGAGAGAGAAACTAAATTTTGATTGGTTGTTTCATGTCAACAATCCAAGGATGGCATGTGTCCTTGGGGAGTTATGCTCAAGGTAGCATGCCATGTATTAAAGATATGATAATTCTCCTTTAAGACCTCTTCAATGTACCCATTGCACACTTAAGGAGACAAAGATAAATATAGGGAAGAAAATATAGAGAGAGAGGGAGATAATGACAAACATACAAATAGAAAGGGAGAAAAAGAGATAGAGAGGGGTAGAGAGATAAAGAGATAAGGATGAATAGATAGAGATATAGGGAGGGTGATTGATATATCTCTCCCTGTCACGCTCTATATCTCTATATCTCCCGCTATCTATGTCACTCTCGCCTCTTTCCCCTCTATCTATTGAGCTATCTCTCCCTCTCCCCCCTTTCTCTCTCATTCACTCCATCTCCCCCTCCATCTCTCCTACTTTATATCTCTATTTCTATTTCTCTTTTTATCTCCCTCTCACTCCTCTCTCTATCTCTTTCTATCTATATCCCTTTCTCTCCCTCCCCCTCTCTATCTCCCCCTCTCTATCTCTCACCATCTCTCCCTCCCTATCCCCCCTATCCATCGACTTTGTATCTCCACCTCTCTTCCTTTCTCTTCCCATATATCTCCATCTCTCTTTCTCTTCCCATATATCTATATCTCTCTCTCTTTCTCTCCCCATATATTAACTAAGAATCCATGCAAACATACAATAGTATATGTTGGTAAAACTATAATAGTGTTTTATTAAACTATAAGTAACACTTATCTTTCTAATGTCAAGCCTTCTTATAAAAATAGTGTTTTATTATACTATAAGTAGATTATTGTCACCACTCTTCATTCAACATGAAATGCCAAATGTAGCAATCGTTTTGTTGCTTTTGTCAAGTTTCCCCATTAACCAAGCCATTTACTAGGTTGAATAAAGTTGTGTTATGACCCTTCATCTCTTTAAAATAATTAGACAATATTAGCGAGATCAGGAAGGGGAGAAAACTAAACTCCTTCAAAATAGGGGTAGTTGTGGGTTTGTTGGTTTTCTTTGTATACTATATACTTAGTTCCTCTAGGATAAATAAGCAACTTTAGATCATTTTCTTAGTTGTGTATCCTAACTAATATAGAGTAAGCTTTTTCATTTTAATTGACTACTACATAATAGCTTATGTGTTGAAAGAATTGTTTCCATTATTTGTAGTTTTTACATTGGAATAAAAATCATATTTAATTTCATGCCAATATACTTCTTTCATAAAGATATTTGTTTGAAATAAGTGCTTCATAACCCATCTAATCAAATCATAATTAACCTATCAAAAGGCAATAGAAATTTTCTAAAGAAAAAGAACACTTGACCCAATCATAAGTGTATGGCCTTTGAAGAAAGGAGTGATCCACCTTAGCAATAAAAAATACCTGATTTAGACCTGGGTATGTGCAGGATCATGATGGGCCAAAAAGTGGCAACATGAAAAAAGGAGCATTTTGAACTCACCAAAAAATGTGAAAATCCCGAGTTGACTTTTTTTAGGGTTGGTTATCAGTACATTGCTCAATAGCAATTCCCAATCCAAAGTACTACAAATTGGATATCCAATTTGTTTTGGATATCCAATTCGTGTCTAATATCTAATTTGAAAAACATTTTAAAATGTAATATTTTGGTGTTATAAATCGGATATCCAATTTTTGCACACATATACCCAAGAGTAATTAGGAGGTGGAGGATGGGAAAGAGAGAGAGAGAGAGAGAGGGAGAGAGAGGGAAAGGGAGAGGGAGAGAGAGGGAAAGGGAGAGGGAGAGAGAGAGAGAGAGAGGGGGGAGAGAGAATTAGGAGAGGGAAGGGAGAGAGGGAGATAGAGAGAGAGGGGGAAAGGGGGAGGGAAAATGAGAGAGAGAGGGGGGAAAGGGAGAGAGAGATATATATAGAGAAATAATTAGGAGGGGGAAGAAGGGGAGAGGTAGAGAGAGAGAGAGGAGAGAACTAGGAGGGGGAAGGGAGAGGGAAGAGTGCTGAGGGCAGAGGATAGAAGAAGTTTAAGGCTCTAGGGTTTAAGGGTTTATGGTTGAGGGTTAGGATGAGGGGGTAGGAGGAGAGACTTGAGAGAGAGAGGGAGTGGGAGTGGGAGAGAGATAAAAGAAGGAGGGCTAAGGGTAGAGGGTATAGGGCTTTGCATGTGGGTTAAGGGTTTAGGGTTTAGGGTTAAGGGGAGAGAGATAGAGGAGGAGGGAGAGAGAGAGAGACCCAAGAGAGGGAGAGGGGTAGGATATTGAAGATACTTGAGAGAGAGAGAGAGGGAGGGAGTGGAGAGAGGATAGAGGAGGGAGGGTTAAGGGTAGAGGGTAGATGGTTTAAGGGTTTAGGGTTAAGGGTGGAGGGGAGAGAGATAGAGGGAGTGAGCGAGTGAGTGAGAGAAAGACCTAAGAGAGGGAGAAGGGGTAGGAGTGAGAGACTTCAGATAGAGTGAGTGAGTGAGCAAGTGAGAGAGAGACCTTAGAGAGGGAGTGGTGCTAGGAGGGAGAGACTTGAGAGAGAGAGAGATAAAGGAAGGGAGGGTTAAGGGTAGAGGGTAGAGGGTAGAGGGTTTAGGGTTTAGGGTTTAGGGTTAAGGGCAGAGAGATAGAGGGAGTGAGTGAGTGAGTGAGAGAGAGACCTAAGAGAGGGAGAGGGGGTAGGATATTTAAGATACTTGAGAGAGAGAGAGAGGGAGGGAGTGGGAGAGAGAGTGAGGGATGGATGGTTAAGGGTATAGGGTACATGGTTTAAGGGTTTAGTTAAGGATGTAGGAAAGATAGAGGGAGAGTGAGTGAGAGAAAGACCTAAGAGAGGGAGAAGGGGGAGGGAGAACTCTAAGGGAGCAGAGTGAGGGAGTGAGTGAGAGAGAGACTCAGAGAGGGAGTGGTACTTTAGGAGAGAGAGAATTTGAGAGAGAGAGAGAGATAGAGGAAGAGAGGGTAAGGTAGAGGGTAGAGGGTTGCATGGGTTTAGGTTTAGGCAGAGGGAAGAGAGGATAGAGGGAGGGAGGAGTGAGAGAGATACCTAAGAGAGGGAGAGGGGTAGGAGGGAGATAGGGCTATGGGTAGAGGGTAGAGGGTTTAAGGCTTTAGGGTTATGGTAGAGGGAGAGAGATGTGAGGGATTTAGTGAGAGAGAGAGGGAGGGAGGGAGAGAGATAGAGAGTAGAGGGTTAAGGTAGAGGAAATGCTGTAGAGGTTAAGGGGTGGAGGGAGGAGATAAGAGGGAGTGAGTCAAGGAGTGAGAGAGAGAGACCCGAGAGAGGGGAGAGGGGGTAGGAGGGTGAGACTGGTGAGAGAGAGGGAAAGAGGGAGGAGGGAGAGAGATAAGGGGTAGAGGGTAGAGGGTTTAAGGGTTTAGAGCTTCTAAGGGTTTAGGGCTTCAGGGTAGAGAGAGAGAGAGAGAGAGAGAGAGAGAGAGAGAGAGAGAGAGAGAGAGTTGAGAGAGGGAGAGGGGGTAGGAGGGAGATACTTGAGAGAGAGAGGATAGAGGGTTTAAGGTTTAAGGGTTAATGGTTTAGGGTTTAGGGTTATGGGTAGTGATAGAACTTCAAAGTTTTTTTCTTTGTGTTCTATTTTATCTTGCCTTGTGTCTCTGGTCATCTATAGTGTTTGAGAAAAGCCTAAGGATGGGGTTTTACATTCGTCTTCATGTAAAACCCTAGTGTTCATCTTACACCTTGGATGGGATCTATTTGGCCATTACTTTTTGGGAAGGCTTTAAAATGACTTAAGTCCCATCGCTTTGTACATCTAGGCTGGGCCCCCTTTTGTTTTATTGTTTTATTTCCTTCGCCTGAATTTATTTTTCCTAAGTCTTGTTGGTCCCGTGTTCCCTCGTTAAAACAACTTATGTCATTTTTTTTCATTGACCTAGTGATGTCCCCTTATTCCTTTAGGGGACAGGGCCCATTAGTCATGCAGGCTAACTTTCTTAGCATGTAGCAATTGACTAGAATATTGTAGAACCTTCATTTTTTTTTTGAAATGTAGACTGGTCTCTTATTTATCTATAACTAAGGTTTGGAGGCATGACTCATCATGCAACTCGCCACATCGGCAGATCTTTTGAGAAGTGTCTAAAATTTGACTTTTTAAAGGTTCGACCAAAATTTAATCATTTGATCCCCAATAGTTGAACCAAGAAAATATCATTTGTTGCTTGTAGAATATGATATTTTTATTTAAATTAAAATTAATATACAACCTAAGTGGAGAAAATACTTATTGATAACCATAAATCTTTGATATCTCTACCTTTTATATTCAACACATATGGACTAATAGTTGAACAAAAAAAATCTATTTGTTGTTATAAAAACAACAGATAATGATTTAAAATACAACTTATATTGAACAAAAATGGACCAATAGTTGAACACTAAAACTTTTTGAAAATCCTTCACATTTAATGGGAAAATACATGTTATTTATTGTGCTCACCTTTTATATTTGTGATAGGACAAACTATTAATATAAAATTATCCAATGCTTGTACATTGCTACCCCAATTGTTATACACATAAGAACAATATTTTTTCACTATGATAACAATACTTGTTTCAATGAGTGTCTTACTTTATTAAATGAGCATTTTATTTTTTAAATGATATACTTATAGTGGAGAGTTGTGATATTTTATTTGAAACAAAAAAATACTTATTTCACTTCTTCATGAATGTATTTATGTTTTTTTCATATAACATTTAGAGGTTCTCATGTGTTCAAGTATGGGTCCATTTTTTATCAACATTTGGTTTTTTCTTTATTTACATTTGGAGTGTTTATTTACAATATATAGTATAAATATGTGGTAAGACTAGGTATTATCATCACAATTGAGTGTTCCCTCTCCCCTAATAATTTTTTTTATTTTGCACCCCGCACGACTACTGGGCGCTCTCCCCTAATAAATGTTTTTATTTTGCAGAGGGACAAGTTCGCATGGCCATAGATCAATCGTCATGTGATCTTAGCCATTCCCCGCCATCCCGCGATGGCCCCACTAGTTGATCGTGATATCACGGGCGAGTGCCACATGTACTGGGCCCTCTCCCCTAATAAATGTTTTTATTTTGCAGAGGGACAAGTTCGCATGGCCGTAGATCAATTGTCGTGTGATCTCAGACGTTCCCCGCCATCCCGCGATGACCCCACCAGTTGATCACGATATCATGGGTGAGCACCATGTGTCTCATCCGGTGAAGCCAAAGGAATGATAAATACTTTGATGCATCTTTAATACATTATGCCGCGGGTTACTAAAGTAGTTATAAGATGCACATGTTTTAAATCAATGGAGATGTTATAATCCTGGTAGAAAGGTGCTCGATGGTTAATAACAAGGCTGGCAACTGTGTTGAACTAACAAGATTTCCAATGGTTGAGATCCATGGTTGCCCACCATCGCGTGATCAAAAGTTGTGAGGTCTTTATTGATTGTGATATCACAGACCAGTGCCATGTGTCTCATCCGGTGAAGCCAAAGGAATGATAAATACTTTGATGTGTCTTTAATACATTATGCTGCGGGTTACTAAAGTAGTTATAAGATGCACATGTTTTAAATCAATAGAGATGTTATAATCTTGGTAGAAAGGTGCTCGATGGTTAATAACAAGGCTGGCAACTGTGTTGAATGAACATGATTACCGATGGTTGAGATCCATGGTTGCTTGCCATCGCGTGATCAAAAGTTGCGAGTTTTTTATTGATTGCGATATCACGGGCAGGCGCCACATGGATCTCCTTGGCAAGGAGTAGTATGGTAAAAATTGATATATTTATTTTATTTTATTTATTAAATACTTACTAGCATATATATTATTTATTAATAATATATACAAAATATGTCGAGCGATATCCTTTTGATGCGTCTATTGTACTATTATAAAATAGGTGCCTCAACAAAGATATCTCTTGGCGTATTTTGTATATATTAATAAATAATATATATATGAGCGCACTAGTAGCATTTGCAGCACAACATGAAAGACAATATTAGAATTACTTTTAGTTATAGAATTATAATCCTAACCCTTCTAATTTTTAAAATCCATAAAATATTTATTATCTATTTAGTTTTACTAATTATCTAATACAGTTAAATTAAATTAAATTAAATATTCATTTTAAATTAATTAAACAATTATTAATTAGAATTTTAGAATAAATTAACAAATAAGATCTATATAAAATCAACTTTTATATTTTTTTCTGTGTCCAAATCATTTCATTTTCTAAAATTATACTAAATTCTAAATATCATAATTAAACACAAAACTTTATTCTATTCTAATCCTAACCCTAGTTAAACCCTAACCCTATTTGGACTCTAAACCTTACCCTAATTTAATACTAAATCTAATTGTAATTGACCACTAAGCATAATTGATTTCTACCCCTAACCCTAACCCTAACTCTAACTAAACCCTAAACCTAACTCTAATAAAACTCTAACCCAAACCTACTTGATTCATAATCCCAACCCTAACCCAAACCCTAAACCCTAATTGAACTTTAAAACTAACCTAAGTAATTAAGTATTAACCCTAATTGATCTTTAAAACTAACCTTAATTAAGTATTAACCCTAATTGAACATTTATTGAACAGTAGTCCTAATTGTACCATAACCCTAACTTTGAACTACAGTTGAACTCTAATCCTAACCCTAACACTAATTCTTATCCTAATTGAACCTTAACCCCAACCCTAACTTTAACCTTGACCCTATTTGAACTCTTATTGAATTCATAACCTTAATTAAACCCCAACCTCATCCTCAATCCTAACCCAAATTGAACATTAATTGAACCCTAAACCTAACCCTAAGTGAACACTAATCCTAATTAAACTCTAACTTTTTAGTTGAAAATATTAAAGTGCCTTAGATTTTCCCATTCATTGTCATTTATCATTCAATTCCTAATAGAACTCCAAAAATTTATACTTTTATAATGTTTTTAATACACACCTAATATTAAGGGTTTAGAGTTTAAGGGTTAAGGGTTTAAGGAATTTAGAGTTTAAGG
>VDFB02172213.1:23290-56938 GCA_007258455.2 Sequoia sempervirens
AAAGACCTAAGAGAGGGAGAGGGGGTAGGAGGGAGAGACTTGAGAGAGAGAGAGAGAGGATAGAGGGTAGAGGGTAGAGGGTTTAAGGGTTTGGAGTTTAAGGGTTAAGGGTTTAGGGTTTAGGGTTATGGGTAGTGGGGAGAGAGATAGAGGGATTCAGTCAAAGACAAAACCCCAACCTTAGGATTTTTCCAATACCATAAAAGACTAGTAAAATAAGACAGGACATGAAAGGAACATAAGACAAGACAGGAAAGGACAAATTCAAAAGATGCAACATACTATGTTGATATGTCCTTCAATCTTCTTAAGAAGATCCATGATCTATTTATAAAGGAAGTGACTTCATAGATGCATCAAGTTCAATTATGCATCTTTTAAACAATGAAGAAGCATTTCAAGTTGTTGTCAAGCCCCTCTCACCATAACCCTATTGGACAGTCACACATCACATAGGAACGTGAGTTGTTAGGTCACCCACATATGTGGCAGGTGGTTGTCCAATAAAGATAAAATGAGGAGACTATGTGTATTTATTACAAATAACAAAAGAAGAGCAATGGTTGAATCAAGGTCATGATACAAGTACAAGGACAACACCTTTGCAAGAGCTACAAGAGGCAAAGGGGATTGATATTATTCATTTATGGGTGTACTGGTGAAAGTGAATGCAATAGGTAAAGGTCATTGTCATTGATAAGGACAACCCACAATGCATGCTACAATGGTCTCATGAAGGACAACAACAAAAACAAAATATAAAGTTGCACAAGGCTCTATTCAAGGCCTTCACAATTAAACATTAGGTGAACAAGTTGCCAGATAACATTCAATGCATGATGTTTTAAGGAAAGGCATAAAAGGAAAAGACATTCAAGAAACATCAACTCTAGTTGACACAGATAATATGCATATTGAAAACATGTCATTACAAGAGGTTTATGACAACAATGGAACCCTCATATCATGTGATCGAGATACAATTTCTATGCTCATAACCTTTCATGTAGGGGTTTTGGTCATCATGATTGATCCAACATGGATCATGATTGCATACAAGAAACAAAAAGTTACAAATGACAATTAAGCAGTTATGATTCAGGAGAGATCTCATTTTGGAAGCCAAGGCCATAGTACAAGTGTATATGAACAAAAACTATGAGGTTATGCTACAAGACAACCATGCAAGTTCATGTAGGACATCAAGCATTACAAGGGTACGAATGCATATGAACAACAATCAACAATCAGCAACAAGTAGTGAAGGAAGCAAAGCATAGTTGTATTTTTACCTTTTCATTACATTGATCATCCATTCCAACAATAGGCTATAATAGTGAAGGAATATAATTGCACAGGGGTGTTTTAATGAAGATATTCAACATAAAAACCATCATAAATCATGTGCTTCAAGGGAACAAAGAAAAGTCATGAATAAGAGTAGTACGATTAAAGGCTACATGTTTGTCTTCATGTTATCTATGAATTTGAAAACATAAATCTACACTGGGTGACAACATGACTATAGCCATGAAATGGATTGCAATGAGATAAATAATATAAATGGTTGTTGCCACTATCTCATTTTCTCTTTGGATAGTCATTACTAAGTCCTAACAAGTGAATAGCAAAGGGATAGGTGTCAATAATATACCTTCATTTGACAAGTCCTAGAATTTTGGTGATCTCATTGATCCAATAAGGCATTGCTTAGAAATCATTTCATATCTTTTTGACAAAATAAAAAGGAGGACTGATGTATCCAATTGTAAGCAGAGAGCAATGTCCAAGGGAGGGGTAGTACCATCATCTTAGGTACCATTGCTGCAAGATGATAAATGACAATCCTTGTGTTTGTATGCATGGAGGTCCTAAAGCATACTTTGGGTAAGGTGCATTCATGGCATCTTTTGGTGAAAGGTTTCCCAAGCATGAGCAAAGATCCAGTGTTCCATTAGGCTATGTTGGAACAATTATACACTAATCCCTCCCCTAGGGTGTCTCCTCGCATCAAAACCAATCCCTTCTTCCTATCATTTGTTAACAAGGGCAATTAATTAAAATGCTTAAATGAGATTATAGGCGGATATGTTTTGTATAAGGATTTGATAAGTAGTATTGGGTTAGAATACATATTGACGACATTGCAATGCAATGTTATCAGGGATCATATATGTTATGTGTTAAATCTATCATAAACCCTTGAATAATTATGAATTTGACTCCCACAATGGATATATGGCACTAATCTAAGTTGTATGATTCAATATTTGTTCATCTTTACCTAGAGCTTGCTAAAAATTGCAAATCAATGACCTATTTTATCTTGGGATTGTGTTGTAGTTATCTCATGCTCCAAATAGCTAAGAATGTGGATGAATAGCCAATTCTATTGGATATTATCCTATTATGTTGAGCTATTAAATGAGATTATCTGTTATTGTTAATGTTGTTTATGATATTGGTACAGAGGTTGTAAACACATTAAGGGATCTGATGAGCAACATATTGACTAGATTTGGATGTCCAAAAAGGATTGTGTCAGATAATGCAATGTGTTTTAGATATAAGGAATACATAGAGTTATGTGAGAAGCATGGCATCCAAATTTCTTATTCATCACCATACCACCCACAGGGAAATGGACAAGCAGAGTCAAGCAATGAAAGCTTGATGAAGATTATTAAAAGAATCCTGGATCAGAATAAAAGGGCTTGGGATTCTAAGCTGAGATTAGCAGTCTGGGCAGATAGGGTAACTGTGAAGAAGGCAATAGGTTGTGCCCCATTTGACTTGGTTTATGGGATAAATGCCAGGTTTCCCCAAAATAACTTAATGGAAATGTATAAGTTTGTCCAGATGTATGATAATGAAATTGATGATGAGATGCAATTGAGAGTGGAAGCTCTTATAGAATTAGATGAAACCAAGAGGGAAGCCCAAAAGAGAAATGCAAAGTTGCAGTTGAAAGTAAAGAATCTGTATGACAAGAGGGAAACTACAAGGAGTTTCAAAGATGGAGATTTGGTTTTAATCTGGAATGCCAGACTGGAAGATAAAGGGAAACATGGAAAATTTGATGCAATCTAGTTGGGTCCATTTTTTATTAATGGTAAGTGGGGTGAAGATTCATACTTCCTCCAAGATATGATAGAAGATCTTCTAGAACTACCAGTTCACGGACAGTTCTTGAAGTTATACTTCACTTGAAGTATTCTTTTCCATGAATAGTAGTTTAGGTTTGTATATTTTGTACATAGTTGGGCTTGTTTTGTCTAACAGTCCCTTTTTGGTCATCTCTGCATCTTGGTCTGCTCTACCTGAGATTCTGGATTCTCACTTCATTCCAGTGGAATGAACATCCCCAATTGGAGCCACTGATGGAACTTCAGTATTTTTCTCCTTGTTTTTCACTCATGCCTTGCCTTATGTCTCTGGTCTTTCATGGTGTTCAAGTTTTCTAAGGGTTGGGGTTTTAGCTTTGTCTTCATGTAAAACCCTAATGTTTATTTCATGCTTTAGCTAGGTTCTATTTTGCTGTTACTTTTGATGGGTTTTCAAAAAAACTTATGTCATATCAGTTCATCTAGGTCGAGTCCCTTTGATTTTAATACTTTATTTCCTCCGCAGGGTTTTATTTCCTAAGTCTCGGTTGACCCCATGTTTCATCTTTTAAAAAACAACTTATGTTGTTGTTTACCGTTGGCCTAGTGATGTCCCCTCATCCTTTTTAATGAATGTTTTATTTTACAGAAGGGATCGAATTCACACTAATGTTGATCAAATTGCCTTCAGATATCAACGGTTGCTCGCTATCACGTGATCAGAAGCTGCAAGATTTCTACCATTGCGATATCGCGGGTGGGCACCATGTGTCCTTCTAGGGGATGAAATTTTGCGACCACTGATCAAATACCATTTGATCTCAGTCATTCCTCGCCATCCGGTGATGGCCCCACTATCAATCATGATATCACGAGCAGTCGCCATGTGCCTCATCTGATGAAGCTGAAAGAATAAAGGAAATACCATGGAACATTAATCCAACCTTAAATACATTAAAAGGTGGGTTAATAAAGTGCTCTTAAGATGCACGTGATTCAAATTGATGAATGTGTTAAAATATTGATAGAAAAGCTTCTCGAGGGTTAATGATAGGGACAATGACTGTGTTGAAGGAACAAGATCATTGATGCTCAAGATCTACAGTTTCCCACCATCACATGATCCGAAGTTGCAGGATTTTCACTAATTGCGATATTGCAGGCAACCGCCACGTGGACTTCCTTCGCAACATATGGTATGGTGAGCCCCTTATGGCCATGTTGGCGATTGTGTCAGCCTATTTTGAAGGTAGCCGTTGATGATTTGATCAAAATGAAGGATCGACGACTCAAATTTAAATCTGCATCAAATATGGTTGGAGTCGTTCATGCAACGCGTGAGTGAACTTTAATGGTGGATGAGACATTTACTAGCATAATTTGATTGAAATAAAATCAATTCTCCTACTTTATGTGTGTCACAAAGCATTCAAGTATTTTGCGAAGCAGTTTCAGAGTCGAGAGCAAGGTTGTGAACCCTAACAGCCAGAATTTGGGAATTCTATGAAAAGAGCAGTGAGTTAATTTTTGTGTTTCCCAGTCACTCTGTGCTTGAATTAAGGAAAAGATTTGCTGTACTTATCATAGGGCTTGTTGATAAACATTTTAGGACTATAGTTTATTTAAATTGTGAGAAATTGCAATATTTTGTTCTATAATTTCATCTCTAGTTAGTCCTAGCTATTTGAAGTGTGAAGTTATAAGAAGCCCTAGTTTGTCCGAGATGGCACCACCCAAGTAACATTCTGGCCAGATTAACTATTTAAAAATAAACCTATATGATGATTTCCTAGATCAATTTCCCTTGTCAATGAATGATAGAAAGAAGGGATTGGTTCTAATGCAAGGGAAAATCCTGGAGGAGGGGTTAGTATACAATTGTTCCAACATAGCCGATGCTAGGGTTCCTCTCACAGGTTTGGAAATGTTCAAATTGTGGTATGGAAAGAGGAATTTGCCTCACCCTTTTTCAAATGGATGGATGTATGATATGGGGAAGCTAGTGGTACCAAATGTTTTCCCTGATGGAGACCTGCATAGGGAAATAGCTACAAGATATGACCATGTCACATGGGTAATTAGGTATAATGATGGAAAGGTTTTGTTAAGCATTAACAGAGATGATATTCAACAAATTTTTGACTTAAGTGAACTGAGTGAGGACTTGGTGCTTATCAAACTTGAGGAAATGAAGCAGGAATATGCAAAGTTGAAGTCTCTTTTCAGAGCTAAATTGCTTCCACCTCATTTGGCTAGGGAAGGAGGTTCAAGATTTCATATCAGCCCCAGTGACTAGGAACCTTTCAGATTAAATTGTTTTGCAAATCATTTCCTAGCCACCTTTTATTCATTGTGTCAGATTTTGGGTTTCAGTCCTGGTGTGGTGATGCCCATTGCATACATGTTCATGGGGGAGCAAATACAACACCCTAACTTCTCTATCACATATGACTTTTCTTCTTTCTTGGTTGAGAGGATACATTAGGGGTTGTCAAAGCTACAGAAAAATGATACCGACACTCAATTATCTTGGTATTCTATGTTGATGCATATGTTTTTATTCAAGAATGCTGACTTCTTCTCTAAGAAGATAAAATTAAGGCAATCAGTTGATGGAGAAATATTGGCAATATAGATATGAGTTGCAGATTTATCTTGTAATAAGGAAAGCACTAGTTATGTGCAATTTGATAATTGTTTTGCTTCCAGATTGAGGGCTAGATTGATGGTGAATGTACCTAGGATTCTTGAGGAATTACATGATTTTCTCAGGCCAAAAGGGAGGAAGCTAGAATTAAAAGTCAACCATAACTGGGGTGACATTATCCCATACCTAGTCAACATTATTTTGAGGGTATATGGTTTTCAAAGAGCCCCTCATATACTGCCATACAATGTGCCACCAAGAGTGGGGTTTGCAAAAGTTATGTGGCAGATAGGTTGCATCCATGAGAACAACCTCATAGGGAGGGGTTAGGGAAAATTTTTCCTTGATTATACAGTGGTATCTGATTTTTCCTTTTCAAAAAGAGGCTGGGTGCACTTTGAGAAATTCTTTGAGGATTATCATTTGAGATGTGGTCCAAAGCGGCAACATGATCCTGAGGGTTTCTTTACCCTTTTTAGACAAAGAATAAAGGCTGACATGTTTGTGCATGAGTTCAAATTTCCTAAGGACTTGATCAAAAATGAGTTCGACCTAAATAAGCAGGAGTTGAACAAGGAGAAATGGATAGCTTATGATAAGCTATTAGATATTGTGCACAACATGGATCCAAAATATGATCCACTATTGGAGTTCAGTCCCCACCATAAGAAAATTGATTTTCTGATGGAAAAATTCAAAGAGATTATGGGCACTTTGAGAACCAAAAAAGTAAACTTAGAGCTGAGTCTAGGTGTACAAGAATAAGGTGCAAGACCATTTGAAACAAGACCATCATATCAACCTACAGAAAAGTGGCCCATTTACATGAGAAAAAAGGATAGCAATAGTGATGAGGAAGAAGTGGACAGAAAGGGGAAGCAAATTATGAAGTTTCATTCACAACCAGGTCCAAAATTCAAAGTGCCTAGGGCAATTAAGATCATTGATTTAGAGTCATCACTAGAAGATAGTCCCCCATCACCACCATCTGAGCCAAGCCCTAAAAGGAAAAGAAATGATCAACCACAAGAGAGTTTGATGGATGAAATTATTGTTATTGATCACGACATGTAGGTTGGTATGCCTTCCCCTCCTAGGCCAGCTGAATTGGTTTTATCTGATTTAGATATGAAAGGAAAAAGTGTACAAGATGCAAGAATGGAAGCATGCAAGGAGTTTCTAGATGACAATGCATTTGTAAAGACTCTTGTATTCTTGAAATTGGTATGGAGGATGAAGTTTGAAGAATATCAAAATAAATGTAAGGATAGAAGAGAACTAAGACCTGATAGGTCAGACCAGGAGAATGACGAGGAAGTGAAAGCTGAATTAATGGAAGAATTTAAGAACATCACTCCTAAGGAAGGAAAAAAATTGGTGAGTCAGGTTGGTGTATTGATTATGCCTGAATGAGACATTGTAGATGCAGTGGCCTTTAATGCTATTATGAATTCCAAGCATCCCTTGCAAGAATCTGAAGAAGAAGTCAAGGCAACACTTCAAGATTCTACTTTCAGTGAAGAGTATGAAACCTTGGCAATTTGGGCATTGGCCCCACAAGGGAGAAAGCCAAATATTACAGACATTAATCCAAATTTTAGAGGGGGATTAATAATAAAGAGAGATTTAGAGACCTAAACCACCAAGGCCACTAGTTTAACTATGAATGTAGCCAAATTGGCCCAAAAGACTGCTGAAAGGGAGGAGGATAAAAAGAAAAGCCTAATGGAGAAGTATAACCTTTTGATTGAAGAATACAACAAGATGTAATAGAGGAATGTTGAGTTGCAAACTAAGGTAGAAAGGTTCGAGTATAGACAGATTGAGGAGACATCAAGTGCTCCAGGGACCTATACATTACCTTCCACAGTAGGGCCAGTGCCTCTTGCTTCTCCAATTGTTTCCACACTAGGGTCTCCCAGTCAGAATCCTGCCTTCGCCCCTTCTTTAGAGGAAATTGATGAAGAAAAAAAGTTCTTTGTTGATACTACAAAGAAGCAACTCTTGCAAAGAATTGATGAGTTACAGGAATCTTTGAGGGTAAGTGAGGAGGGATCTCTTTCAAAGCAAAAAAATACTATTACTACTGTTTTAAGGCATTTGAATGAAAAGGTTGATAATAAATTGCTATCTATACATTCTTTATATTCTTTGCTTTTAGATGCAATAAAGAATATTGATAGAGATCAGGAGGTAGTGATACCATTGATTGAAAATTGGATCCTTAGGGCTGGTGATCTGGATGTCATGTATAAGGCCTCAAGGTTTGATACAAACAATAGGCCCCAATCATTAAAGCATACTCATGTGTTAGTAAAATCATTGCAAGGTTTTCAGAACTTACCAGAAGACTTGAGTAGGAAGATTAGGGAGTTGGTGAAGAATTTCAATGTTTGGGATAACACATTGTTACCTGATATAATTGATGAGCAGGGGAAAATCAGGTCATTCCAACAGTGGTAGGGTCAGGCGGGTGAGGTCATCAATAATAAAATTAAATTAATTTGTGATGACTCAGATTATGACTTGTTGGTTAGTTGTATGGATAAAATCATTAATACCAGCTCATTTTTGGAATCTTTTGAAAGAGATGCAAATTAGGTAGCAGTAAAATGCACACCTTATAATGCCAAGGTAATGAGGTAATTAATTTTGACTGGCTGACTGATGAAGAATATTAGAGGTGGGTAAATAAATATTTGACTGAGAATTACTAACGGGTGGTAAATCAGATGTTGCGGTTACAACGGCCTCCAGTTTTTCTTTGATGGTGGTCTCAGCGTGGGTTTCTTGTGGTTTTTTGTTGTTGCCTCAATTTTCCTCAGTTGACATGATGAACAAGAATATTCTCCAGGGTGATGGCTACTGTAACGATTTTTGGAATATCACCAGATGCTTCATTTGGCTGGTGACATGTGTACTTTCTAGCCCGATGCTTGTTTTCTCCTTCATTTTCTATAAGAAGGATTTCAAGGCCAGAAGTACAGGTTAGCAAGTTAGATAATTTTTGGTTGAGTCTAAGTGAAGTTGCAGAGCAAATTTTAAAGTCCGATGGTTTTAGAGAGAAATACAATTTAGGTTCTGAGTTATTATGTAATCGGTTTTGAAATCATGAGGATTTAATGTTGTATAACAGTACTAGCATTTGAGTTGAAATGATAAATTCAAACTCATGTCTCTCCACTATACATGCATATCCGAATTTTGAATAAGATGACTAAGGGTTGTTTCATTCATCTCACTGTTGTGGTGTGTATAATCCTTATTTTAGCTTTAATTCAAAGAATTAATTAAAATGCTTGAATGGGATTATAGCAGATATGTTATGTATAAGGATTTGATAAGTAGTACTAGGTGAGAATGCATTCTGATGAAATTGTAATGCAATATTGTCAGGGATCTTATAAGTTATATGTTATGTATTTAATCTATCATAAACCTTTAGATGCTTATGAATTTGACTCCTGCATGCAATGGATATATGACACTGATCTAAGTTGTACTTATTTATGTAGTTAAATAATTGTTTGTCTTTGCCTAAAGCTTGCTACAAATTGAAAATTAATGACTATATTTTACTATGGATTGTGTTGTAGTTATCCCATGCTCCACATAGTTCATATTATCGGTAAACAACCAATTTTATTCGATATTATCCTATTGTGTTGAGCTATTCAATGGGATTATTTGTTATGTGTTAATGTTGTTTATGATATTGGTGCAGAGGTTGTAAACACATTAAGGGATCACCCTCCCGGGTCTTGCAGAGCCCAAAGTGTAGGAGACTTTTTAAAGTTCTCATCAGTTGGTCCAGGTCCTTTGAGCTACCCTTGATTGGAATTGGCAATCCCATAGGTAGATTAGAAGACCAACCTAGTTACAGTGTAAAAAAAAAACCAACACCCTCTACCTTTAACCCTAAACCCTCTATCTCTCTCCCACTCTAAACTCTAAACCTTTCCTTGTATTCTTTTATAATTTTCATTATTCTTATTTATTTTACACTTACATTTACAAATACACATACATATGCATTTAATGTTTTCATATATTTCTCATGTATTTTAATAGTTTGATCAATTTCATATTATATGTGTTGAAGACTTTAGAATTTCAATTACATTTATTTATGGATATGTTGTATCTATAACACTACAAAACCATATGCTCTTTGCATTTACACTTGCACTTAAAAATACACATTTATATACATAGATATAGATTACTTTAATGATATGTTGCATTTATTGTTCTAGGAGAGCATCCAGTAATTGCATTTACATTTACATTTAAAAACATACACACACACACACACACAAACACACACATACATGTGTGTGCATGTGTGTGTATGTATATCATTTATATTCAATGTTCAAAACAACCCATTAGGTCTGTAGATGGATAAAAATTCATAAAATCAGATCTCCCATACATGTTTTGTTGAAACCTAGGCTTGAACCTCTCATTTCACATGCTTTTCTTCACAAAAATCTTGAGAACAACAACTATACCTTCTTTATTTCTCATCCTACGCTCTATTCATGCATCCTACAATTACAACAATATCCATGGGGCATCTTACACAAGCTACAGTAATCACAAAAAGTGTAAGAGCCCCTTTATATCATGTTTGGACTACAAAACCCTCAAAAATAGGGTAACCAGGCTATATGCAAAGAAATGAAGCTTTCTAACTCAAATCAATGCCTTAAGCCCTCAAATTAGATTCAAATCAAAGCTAACATATATCTTCATGACTTGGAATTGATTTCACATCAAAATATGGCTGCATGTGACCATATAGTGCTACATAATAGGAAAAATACAGAAATTTTGAAGAAAAACATAGATTTTCGAATGTCAAGAGCTTGTATTTTAAATCCTCAACCATAAACAATCATTACAATGATCACTTTATGCCTTTTAAAGGCCTTTACACATCAACCACTAAACAACCACCTCTACAACTGACTTTTTAATCTTTTATGATCACATGAAACATAAAACACACTAATTTCAAGGTTGTTAACATCACTATTGAAATGTTTTAATTTTTTGACATTTCAAACATTAAAAAATACATCATTAAATTAATTATGTAATCACATAAAAATTAAAAACATCATGAATTAATTATGTAACCACATAAGTCAAATATAATTCCATCAAGAAATTAATATGAAATAGATAATATAATCGCATAACTTATAAATTTCAATGTCATCGATCTTCTTCTTCATCCAACTCTTTGTCTATATCATCCGATCCAGATTCGACATTGTGAGGATTGGTCATATCAGCATCATCGTCATCGATATCAGTTTCGATAATGTCATCATCCACACAGATATCATCTTCATGAACATTAACTCCTACATCATCATGATCTAGTTCCTCCTCTTCGACATCTTTGTCAGGGACATCATCAACTAACTATTGATCCTAATCATCATCTACATCATCTTCTAGCTCTTCGATATCTTCTTCTTCCACCACATTATACTTTACCGGCCTTCCTCTTGGATCATGTCTAACAAAAATAACCAACCTAGTTTACCTGAACCTCTGAGTAAAATACTTGCTCACATTGGCTTGGAAGAACATAAGGCTCATTTCCAACTCATACTTCTATCTGATCATTATCATTCAATAATAGCCTATACCATAGGATAATGATGAACAAAATCAATTTGGACTTAAAGTCACACTCAAGTACATCATCCAAAATCCCATAGTATCAATTTTCTGAGACTTCTGGATGTATGTCGCTTCTAGATGAAACATTAGTCACCTGAAAGACTGCAGTTATACCAAATCACAAGTTTTCTTCATGTCATCCAACATTTTGATTCAAAATTTACAACCATTGCACCACATAGCCTTGTGGTGTTTCACTGGCAATATGTCAAACATGTAAAAATTATTGCATCATCAGTTGATAAACATATTTATTCTTGGTCAAATGTATGCAAAGAAAAAAACTCAACATATATATACATCAATATAATTGAAAATAATTAAATAATATGGGTGATTAATATATTTATACGTACATGTTCACCTCTTAAACCATATGCTAAATCAATTTCCTTTGTGTAATATTCAAATCTCCATTACGATGAGCTTCTTTAACCAATGCCACACCTTCCCATGTTAATGCGGAACAGATTGTTGACATCGTTCAATCCATATCGTCATCCAATAAATATTGTTGGCAACATACAAATATAGTGCATCCCACTCTCGACCAACTATATCAAAAAAATAAAATTCACAAATAACGTATAATTAGTTAAATACCACAGTATACAGCCTTAATTTATAATTGATGTATATTGAAGATTAAAAATTAAATAAGTACAATATACATAAAAACCATATGTAAAATGTATTCCAATTAATCTCCATGACCATCTTATAATTACCTCACTTTCCTCAATCTACCTTTCCCCAACAGGTACTCCCCTTCAAATTTATTAATGGAGTTGGGATCCCAAATGCAATCTACATGATCTTACAAACTTAGAAGATATTCACTAATGTACACCATGGCCTGGCTCCATATATCCCTCCACCATAGAACCCTTAGGATGTGCTCTTTGTCAAACCAAAGCCTACAAAAATTTCAAGTGCCTCCCAACAATCCACATTGACTCAGGTAAAGGTCCACACAATTCAAATCAACCTAGTGTATGAGGTAGTGTTCTGTGCATTGAAAAATGTTGAAGGTAGACACTTTTTCATTTCACACATTAGACGAAAAATTTTTCTCTCCAATAATTGATACCTTTTATGGATTTCTTTAGATGACAACCATCTACAAGTGATTCAAGGCAAATATATTAACGAGATTTAACAAAAATATACAATACATTACATAACAAAAAAAAATGGAAATTATAAGACGTATAAAACAAATTGAAAAATCCCACTACTACCCCATGTATTTTCAAAGACCATATATAGCTTGCTTGACATTGTTGTCAAAGTTGTCCGAGAGATAGAGGTCCAGAATGTACTACAACAATTATAAAATGATCTTTCACATTTTTCCAAAAGTAGTAAACACAATACACTAAAAGTACATGCACTATACAAGTGTATATAATATACCAAAACAATTACCTTAATGAAGGTAATCCAATCATGCGTTTTCATATCTAACCCAAATTCACCTTTCTTTGTTATTATATTGTTTATGTTCGCAGAAATCTTGTGGAAAATCAAAATTTTCATATGAATTCTTTTATAGCATTGCTTTGTCATTTCTTAATAACCAAGGAAGGAACTTATATTAATTTGGTCTCCATCGCTATTTAATTGAATGAAATTTTTCATTAAATAATTGGCTTCTTGAATGTCACTACAAATTTTGACAATTTTTTCTTTGTCATGCCTTCCATCCAATATTTTCCATAACATTCTATTATATCCTTCTCAAGCATTGTATAAAACAAATGCATACTGTAGCCTCATGTAGGGCAACCTACTAAACGTCTACAACTCTTTAGTCCCTGTGGAAGCCGACCATTAATGCCTTGACGACCTTCATGAAGCATATAAGTTAAACAAATTAACAACAATCATTGTCAATTAAAACATGAGTAAACACAACACAATATAAAAATATAAATTCAAAACATATCATATATGATAGATAAACAATTTGATCCGATGTATAACCTTGATGATTAATTCTATTATATTCCAACTTCCATAGGTGAGTTGTCATTCTTCGTGGTTTTGATGTAGTCTCCTCTTTCCCATTGAAAATATGTTTTTCAGTAGTTTGATACTTATGATTTCTATGGAGGAAGTGCCTATACTCATCAAACACCTACTTTTCTAAACTTGTTGAACAACGAGATTTCATCTTTGGAACACAAATTGGACATGCAAATTTTTGCTTTGTTTGAAGACCTGCAAGATCATATATAATTGGATTAAATATGTCAAATTTTTTATTTATATATAATGAATAGATTATTTTAAAAACATGCATACTTCATCAAATTAAATATTGCTAAAGTGTAGTCAAACGTTATAACATACCACAAAAATGTGTTAGCCCTGGGGCATCATGAATTGTCCATACAAGCATTGCATGGAATTGAAATTGTCTTTGTCCTATTGGTCTAGAGATGTCATACATAGTGACACCATTCCATAACTAGTAACTCATCATAAAAGGCTCGATATATACATTCATCTTTACTTGGTACTTACCTAGTTGAATGAACATAAACATTACATAATTATTATAACCATTTTACTACAATATATATAAATTAATGTACATGACTATTGAATGAAAAAATATAAGTCATTATGCAACAAATAAGACAAATGAGATGCTACTACATTAAATAAAATTGATGTAAACAAATACCTAGAACAATCATTGAAAACATTATGTGCTCCCTCTTTATTGACATCCATGGAGGAATGTTATTGTTGATAACAAAAACAGGTCACACTGAGTAAATAGATCTCAGCTCTCTAAATGGATTGACACTGTCTGCTCCCAATGAAAGCATGAGAGTACAAGGTTCTTCTTTAAAGTGTGGCCATTTTTCCTCCATGTACCTAAATGCAGAACCATCCATAGGAATTCAAAGAATGTCATCTCCACTTCTATTTCATGCATGGTAATCCATAAATTGCGCTAAGCTTTCACACCTAAATAATTATTGCATACGTGGAATAATGGGAATATAATGAAGAACCTTGCGAGACACATTTTTTGTTAGTTGATCTATTTGATATCTACTGATATGGCATTCCAGGAATTCTGTTGCAAATTCCTATTGTTTATGATATATAATATGATCATTGGGACATTCATCTATTGCTTGATACTCCATTTTGATACCTTTCATAATGGTAGATAAACCTTGGTATGAGCGAGGTAAAATATTTGATGGTGGTAACAAAAATTCACCAATCAATCTACAATAAAAAATAATTTTAATATAAATAATATTAATGGTACATATTTTATCTTTTAATTATTAGTGAAGAACTAACAACAATTAAAATAGATGAAAAAAGATGACATATATGACATACCTTAACATCTGTGAGATTGCTATGTTTGATAAACTATTCATAACCTTCAAGTGCAACAACAACAATACAACAGAGAAAAGAGTTGTTTGGGGGCCTTCATAAAGGGGCTCGTATGCCTTCTCAAGTATAGGTAAATCATGAACATCATCAAAGTCATCTTGATCATCATGATCAGCTTTGCCACTAAATGTGTCATGGATCAATGTATTTGTACCATCATCTTCAACTGTGTTTTTTAGTGCATGATCATCTCCTTCCATAGGATCATTAACTTCATCTTCGATAGTCACAGCTCCATGTTCATCTGCTTGCAAAACCACATTCTCTGGGCCGTGATAATCCATATCATCTACCCTAGGGCACCCCACCTTTATAATAATGATAGACAAATAAACCATGATCATGATCAAGTGATTATACATATATATATATAATGTTAAAATGATATAAACATTTACAAATTCAATCAATATAAACACATATAATGAACAACTTACCAATGGACGATAAGCATGCCCCCCTTCAATGTGACCATGCTGCCTACAATGTTTCTCAGCTGTTGTGATTAAAATTTGTCTCGTCTTTAAGCCCTTGCAATTATTGCAAGGACAATAACATTTCCCATCAACCTTTCTTTTCAATCTAGCCCACAATCTATCAAGTGTTTCTTCATTTTGTTTTAGACTAATATTATCTAACATGATTTTTCTTTACCAAACTTGACTATTTAGATCTTCAAAAAATATCAAACTCACACTCCAATAATTTTTATTCATAGACAGGTAACATAATCTAATAATTCTGATATTTTACACCAAAAAAATTTGGCATGCAACCACCCCTACAAAAGAGAAGATAGTATGAAGTTAATGACCCCAAAAAACACTTTAAAATGCTAATTCCAAAACTTATTAAATTTTTATTTTACTATGATTTCCAATCGTTAAGACACCTAAAATTAGAATATTGAACTTGATCGCAAACTTCCTACAACGATCGAGGTAGCGAGCTAGTAAGAGCAAGTGACTCATTCCTAAGGAGCAACAAGTCAGAATCATGATTGCTAATGTCAATATGGATTTATCCTTTTAGTTAAAGATGCAATGTGTCACTTCTTATGACGAGTTTATCCCTAGGGCCCTCAACATTGAGAGAGCCCTAATAAAAAACAACAAAAGCATTGGTAAGAGCATGATTAGGGTACAGACCCTAGGCCTCCATAGAAACATAAACAATAACTATAGCGGATTAATAAGGTTGCAATACCAGAAAGATTGAGACATTTGTAGGTAATAACAAAATCTTGTAATCTAAAGATTGTAGCCAATAACAAGAACACTATGTAGCTTAGTGACATTTGTAAATGCAATCTATGGTAAGAAGAATGACAGTCACTTGAGATGTGACAGTCAAAAAGAGGTTGATCAGTGACAAGATAATAAAGCTCAAACCTTGCATAGTAAAGTGGAGATTTTAACAGTGAGTTTTCTTACCCCCTTGTTGACCTTAAGGGTTTTTCAAATGCTTTTGGTAGTGTTATACAAGGAAAATGCAATTAGGGAATGACTGTCCAAATGAAGTAGCAGTGGTAATCATAGGTTCAATGTTTCTTCTTAGCTATTAATGTATAATTGAGGTAGTGGATTGCATGTTTGAGTAGTGTTTTGAGACTCATCAAAGATGGGAGAATAGTGAATAATACCTTGTGGACTGTGAAGTAGTGTCAATAAGGTTGAAGGGTCTTAAGAACTACAATACCATGAAACAATGAGTCCCCTGTAGTAAGTAGGTAGTCTATAGGGAATAGTTTGATTTTATATAAGGATGCTCATGAAAGGAATCTTCAAGTGATAATGAGTGAGCTATTTGAGATTGCAACAGGGTGTAATACCCAGCCTTTTAAAGGAAGTTAGCAAGCAATAAATGTGCAAGAAAATCAAATCGTACACAAATAAACAATTCACAATGTTATTCCTGTATAATGCCTTGAGCTCTGAAGACAAAAATCTCACTTGTATCTTCATGATGAAAGTGGTGACCTTAATGCTCAATCACTGGAAACCATGATTTTAAAATATGCTATTGTGCTTATGGAGGCAACATTTTAAGAAAGGCAGTGAGTGGTGGTTTGGAACAATGGCAGGTATGAAGGACTTGCTTTATATGCATACTATGTAGTCTAGCTTAAGACAGCGTTCTTAGAAGAGATTGAAGGTGGATTATGGAACTCAAGGGTTACCATGAAAAGGATTAAAGCAAAGACTGAGATCCATTTAAAAGCCACAATCATGAAGATATTAAAGATGTCACATGCAAAACCCTAGTAGTTGGAGTAATGAATATAGTGCCAAAGAGGATAGTGTAGTCAAGCAAAATTTAAGAGATCTCCACATTATCTAATTACAGGGAAATACATCATTTATTTATTTATTTTAATTAAAAGAAATCATTCTAAATCCTATAAAGGATACATTGATACTTCAAAAGCCTCTGAAGGAATTTGAGATTATGCAAATATATGTCAACATTCATAAGGTTTAGAAAATCTTTATCACTCTCTAGAATAGCCTATTAAACATGGGTTGTGCTTGAATGTACTACATAATTGATATAACACAACCACTTTGTATATCAACCAGAGTTATAGGCTCTTTATTGCAGCAAGAGGTAATCACTCTTGGATCATGCTATAATTACATCGTAACCTGTTAAACTTGAGACAACCTGAATGCACCCAATGATGATTGACACCTACATTATACAACCTGACTTAACTACATTATATGAGTGCCTCCATTTCTATCACAACATAGTCACATTAAACTTGGGTCACACATGAATGCATCATGTATTTGTTATAGCACAATTGTGCCACATGACCAATAGAGTTATGGATCACATAATTACAGTCACAAGAATTTGTTCCTTGGTTGTGATCTTATGGTGATTCCACACAACAAAATCTGGACATGAAATTCTCAAAACCCTAAACCTCTAAAAATGAAATATGATGAGAAGTTGCTTTAAAATATGCTTTTCAAACCTGGAACTACAAATCTGACTTCACAACTGAATTCTGCAAAAAGACAATGACTACCCTCAACCTGGCGATATCTTCTTGAATTTTTTCTGATTTTTCCCAAGAAAATCGTCCTTAGTTCTCCACAAACTATCTCAATTAGAGCAAAACACTATCGCAATAAATCAGGCACGAACTCACTTTTCTTTATGTCGGCCACAATTTGATTTTTTTTCTATTTTTCATGTTTGTCAAAAATTTGATGAAAATGATAGCTGACATTTCAACGAACATCGGGGAAAAACTTTCAAAAAATTGAAAATTACACATCAAATTTTACAAGCACTCAATGATACATCAAATTATACATATTTTGTTGGATAGTTTTGTCAGATTTTGTAGTCAAATGAGTTAGTGACACATAATGCATCTCCATAGTTAGAACATCAATTCAATAACCATCCATTTCACATATATGCATTTCTTTGTGTATCATTAAATGAAATAACATTCATTCACAATTCATTGATAACAAAGAGCAAGCACAATTTGTTCATCTTCATAATTCAAATTACATTCACATTTACCCTACATAGTAATAGTAAATAGTAAATACACAATTGAGGTGTAACATACTCCCCGCTTGTGAATCATTGTCCTCAATGATTTTATGTAGCAACATAAAACAAAAAAACAAACAAACTATTGAAAAGTGGAGGTAATTAAGTAGCTTTAGAACTTGTAAAACTATTATACTGTAAATCTAATTAAGTGTTCTTTGTTACAATTTATTTGTGGATGATTATTTGTTTAGATTCATTTTACCATTTGTAGAAATAGACAAAATATTGTAGAAGAATAAGACCAGAAGATAGAAGTGACGCAACATATACCGTGGAGAAACCCTTCCGGGAAAAATAATCCACCACTATAATCAATAGAGCTTGTATTATTTAACCTTAGAACAAGATTACAATAATTCTTTATCAATACTTGCTTGAGATGCTTCTTTTTCCTTCAACAATTCTTCTTCACAACTTGCAATAAAATATGATAAAAATCTCTTCAACTTGCTGCAATAAATAGAAAATAATGAGCCTTGTAAACTCCAAAGAGTTTACAATTACAAAGCACAAAGCTTATCTCACAAAACCTATGCCTATTCTTTGCAAGTAGAGTTCTTCCATGAAAAACAATGTCAAACCAAGTCCTTCATCAATTTGGGCATCACAAACTAAAGTCATAATTCAACGTTGATTCCAAAGATATCTTGTAAGCTTCTCCTCAAAGTTGGCACCCAAGAATGGGCCCACTTAACTCAGCCTTATAAAATATCTTCTCATGCAAAAGTGTTAACTCCAAGATGCCAACTCGGGCGCCCAAGGTGGGTCCAAGTCAATCTCTATTAATTGAAACATATCTCTCCACCATTCATGCAAATATCATGCATGATTGATCATCCCCACTTAACTGAATGTATCACCTGATATCTGTCATGTAATTCAAGTCATTAGTCATGCATTCCAAGTCAACTGAAGTCAACTAGCATTCAACTGAAACTAACTACATGCAACTGAAGATAACTGAACCATAACTGAACTGAACTTCATGCATGTAAACATCAATTCCTAACTTCTAGGATCTTTACATGCATTACTGAAGTGTTATCTTTCTCTAAATAGTTAGCTTAACTCAAGGTGGGTTCCACCTTCCATGTGGGTGCTCCATATGCTCCTATTTTGTAGGATCTCTTCTTGAGAATCCCCACATGTTCCTAACATTTATAATTAATTACAAATGTCAATTTACATGTTCATTTCAGTCAAATTTAATCTCTTTCTAATCCTAGTGTTGGGGAACACTTTCCAAGGACTTAGGAGATACATGAAATATGTTTAGGATTGCAATTAAATGGCATCCTATTCCCATCATTCTCCCACTTGACATTATACATTGCAATTATTCTAAACAAGGAATCATTATTATAAATCAAGTAGAGGACTCAAGGCCAATGGCCTTCCTGCACCAACTAATCAATCCATGCCAACTTCAAATGCAACCTGCATAATCATGAAGCTCCAAGCAATTGATTAATACTCAAAACCAAGAGAAATTATTCGTAGGAACTGGTTTCGTAAGATAATCTGCAACATTAATCAAAGTGTCAACTTTCTCAATTAATACCTTCCCACTCAACCATTTCTGACACAAAGTGATACTGAACATCAACATGCTTAGTACGAGCATGATACATAGGATTTTTTGACTAAAAAAATAGCACTTTGACTATCACATTCAAGTTTAACTTACTTGCAATTGAAACCAATACCTTTCCCAAGACTCTATAACCAAACTGCCTCTTTGGAGGCATGTGAAACTGCCGAGTCTGTTGAACTCACATCCAACCAATGTGTAGGCTTCTCAGTCTTCCTACTGAAATCTCATCAAGAGTAACCATCTTAACACATGTCTATAACCATAAGAGAACTCAAGCTTGACCTATTTCTCCAAGTATCCATGAGGATCTATAACCAACCAATCCATGCCAAACTCCAAATGCAACATAGCATTTTCATGAAGTAATCAAGCAAATGATTAATGTACCCAGTACATAAGATAACTACACAAGATCAATGTCAAAGCTCCAATCATGAATCAGGAACATAAACATGACACCATGATCTAACCATCTCCTCCAAGGAGATCACATGCATCATAAGATACATAAACATCCTAGTCTCAAGAGAACAAGTACCATGCCAAACTCTAAACGTGTATCAAGAGTAAACCATGGCATAATAGCAATCACTCTAAACCAAAAAAAAACATATCCCCAATCACATGAAGATAACCTTACCAATGATGCATCCACATCATTGCCAACAACTCCCACTAAACCGTGGTACGAGCTACACATGGCATCATGACTACCATCCTCTTCATGAAGATCACTCTTTAAAATCAAGCAAAGAGTCATCACTAACATTTTTACATGAAATGATCAATGCATGATTACTATCATCTAAGGATTCCTCTATAGAAGAATTATAACTCTTTTTCTTGTTCTTACAATCCTTCTTCGCATGTCCTGGTTTCCCACAGTTTCAACACTTTACCTTACTCCGTCCTTTAGACTTACCCTTTTCTTTCTTGTCTCCCTTAGGTTTCTTTTTCTTAGGCCTACCTTTTACAAACAAGGCATCTTGGATTTCTGTTTTAGACTTCCTCCTCATCTCCTCTGATAGGAGAGTAGGAATTATATTGTCCATCTTCGGATCTGCACCACTACCACTGATAGTGACAATTAGATTTTCCCAAGACTTTGGTAAAGAAAAAATTAACAAAATGCATTTATCTTCATCTTCTAGTTTTACATCTACAGATGCTAACTAACTTAGAATCAAATTAAAAGCATTCAAACACTACAATAAATCCCTATGATTTGCTCCATTTTTTGCTCCGTTTTTTGTTTCCACCCACTATTTTAATGTATTTTTTTCCAATTTTTGAAAATGTCGGTGCTATTTATCGGGATGGCGCTATTTTTGGAATTTATTTGCACTGATCAGGACATGTTGATGCTAATTTAGGCATTAATGTGTGCCAAAATTAGCGTTGACTATAGCACCGATATTGGCTTCAAGTGTGGCACTGCCATTAGCGCCGCATTTGGCTTCGAGTATAGCTTCAAGTTTAGCACCACTTTTAGCTCCAACTTGAGCTTCGAGTTTAGCTTCGGGTTTAGCAGTAGTTTAGACACCCCTATGTCAAAGAGACTTATTTATATGTCTCATCGACTATGTAAAATAGTTAAATGTCAACAAGATATGGGCATATCCAGGAGAGAATCACTTACGTTAGATCAACAAGGTATATCTACAAGTGCTCGGTGAAACACAACCCTTGGATATAACGAAGTAATGTCGATAAGACATTGTGATATCGGTAAGACAAATAAGATTGTCTCATCAATACTCTTCAAGTAATGATCCAAAGCATACACCGCTAGACCACCAGGAAGGTGAGCAACATATGTGGTAGAGCGGTATACACTGCAACCCCACAACAAGAAGCCTTGAGCAAGGCGGTAGTGTGGTAAATAGCTAAAGGGAAGGGAAAAACACTACCATACCACAACAATAATCACGAGTCTCCCTGACATGGCAAAGTTACACCAATATATAAAGAAATACCGCCAAAGGAAAATATCGATGAGATAGTGGCATATCGGCAGGAGATATTAACTTGTCCCATTGACACTGGAAACAAACATCAGAGGAACATAAGATCTAATGTCGATGAGATATTGAGATATTGGTAAGACAAAGAAGATTGTCTCATCGACACTCTTCAAGTAATGATCAAAAGCATACACCACTATACCATTAGGAAGGTGAGCAACATATGTGGTAGAGTGGTATACACCACAACCCCATAACAAGAAGCCTTGAGCAAGGCGGTAGTGCAGTAAATAGCAGAAGGGAAGAGCAAAACACTGCCATATCGCAGTGGGTATAATAAGAAACAAGAGTAGTATGGTAATCATGGCATCATTACAATTTACAACACTAAATGTAGTAAATCATGTTAGTCACAATCCATTTGAATATAGCCTGCCAAAATACTCTAAAACTCTAATAAACATACTCCAAAAATTTCGTCAAAATCTTATTTTCAGGCATAGCCCGCCAGAATGGAGTTTTCATTTTAATAAAGATACAATAAAACCTTTGTTGAAACCCTATTTTTTAGGCATAGCCCGCCAAAATGGAGAAGTGTTTTAGTAAAGAATGATAGAGAATGGTAAGGAGATGTGTGTGATAGGAGGCATATGATTCTGACACAGCAGCCATCTGTCCTTTTCCACCCACAAGGCTCCCAATGGCCCTTCACAAATTGCTTGGTGGTCCCAAGTAGCCAATTGACATAGCTTCTGCATACTCCCAAAATTTGATGGGAAGGTCAATGGTCCATGGTAGGTGTTCAGGAATTGTTCTCTTTACTCAAAATAAAATCAGAGTTTTTAAGTAGAATGTAATGTCCAGGAATGGTTTCTTTCACTCAAAAAAAAATAATTTATTTTATTTTCGTGAGCTGGGATACTTTTAGATCCCAAATCTCTCAAAGTGACACTGTCTCACCTATGTCCATTACCCAAATGCTGAATTGCATTTGGAGTTATCTTAATATCTCATGATAGGGTGTATTTTAAATAGATTTATTTTCTCAATCTACCTAAAATCCCTTGAGTCCTAGTCCCCATTCCCCAAATAGTCTTTGCTTGTTCATAGCATAGTAGCAAACCATGTCCCATTAGGTCCCAAACCCCACACCATGCCTCCATGTCATGATCAAGCAAGTCTAAAACACACAAAGGATTTGACCTATTGTGCCTGTTTCACTCTATATGTCTAGTTTGTCTCAAACTCTGGCCATCAGAATGAGTCAGTATAAATTGGATTTCTCTGCACACACTGTTTCATGGGTCCCTTGAAGACCCAGCACACGTCCTATCCCAACAACTCACTCTAATCGGGCTACTTGAAGATTCCCTTCATGAGCATCCTTGTATAAAATCAAACTATGCCCCTATAGACTCTACTCACTTACTGCTAATATAGGGACTCCATTGTTTCATGGTATTTTGAGTTTTATTTAGAAGGCTAATATGTGGCATTTTTATGTACAAGAAGAATAGATTGTAATGCAACGTTTGGGTATGGATGGCTCAGGAAAAATTGGATTGCTATCGGTGTCATAACCAGGTTGGATTGTACCTTGAGCCGATCTAAAACACTTACAGGTGTTTTCGCTCAGGAGCATAACCTGAGTGTAGGAATTTCCAAATATCCGATAGAGGAAGTCCCTACATTCTAAAGATAAAATCATAAATCTTCTTATCCGGTTTCTGATCCAACCTGACATCTTTAATATCCGATAGAGAAAGTTTGTACATTCTAAAGATAAAATCATAAATCTTCTTGTCTTTGTACAATTGCTTGTTTGAATTGTTTCTTTAACAGTTTTAGGTCCATGTCCATGTACATATCTTCTTCATTTTCTAGTTGAATGGCCAGGCTCTGCATTTTCTCCAATCTTCATCTAAAATAATAAAAAACATGCATTAATTTATGATTGTACCTTGAGCCGGTCTGAAACACTTCCAGGTGTTTTCGCTCTAAGCAAAACTTGTGTGTAGGAATTTCCAAATATCTGACAAAGGAAGTTCCTACATTCTAAAGATATATTCTATGAAACATTCCTTATTTTCTATGAAATAGTGTATATATTCTTGTACTTGTAAATATTCTTTTACTATTATGTCTATTCAAGAAAACAGAGTTTGAATAAAAAATGCTTCACCCTTTTTTGTAAGTGAGTATGTGAATTATTGTTTAAGGAAAAATCTTACAATGTTTACATTTTTAGTTTACTAGTTTCAAATCTTCATTTTCTATGTATATAAAATTGTATGTGCTCTTTATCTCTAAATTTGACATGAAATAGTAATGTCATCAGAATCAGGGTTTTCAATTTCAGCACCATCATTGTCCACACTTTTCATATCTTGTTCACTTTTAAGTACAATCATCAAAATTTTATTTTTATCTCTTGTCCCAGTTAATCTTCATTCCTTTCAGCACAACACAGTAGGTTGCATGTTAAATTTCAAACATTTTCTTTGCATTTTTGTATATATTATTTTCTCAGTGCATCATTATGTAACAACAATTTCACTTTTGAGATATACAGTAAAAATAAATGAAAGCACATGTTTTCTTTGTCAAGGGAAATGTATGGTGAATACCCTATGTCTTTCAGATAAGTGTGCAAGTGAAATAAGACATAGCTAATTGAATCTGATTTTCTACTGTACAATTATTCTTTTATGCAGAAGCTGCAACAACTTATCATGGATTAGTTTTGGCTAAGAAATAAGGTGTTTCTAAACTATGGCTAGAGGGGGACTCTCTTAATGTGATTAATTGTCTCATGATAAAATGTCCTCCTTCATGGTCAATTGCCAATTTTATTACTGACTCAATATCTATTATTAACTCTTTTGAGGAGATCAAAATCACACATTTTTTTCCTGAAGTGAACATGATGGCTGATGGGGTTTCCAACGTGGGAGTGACTGAGAGATCTAAGTGGGATTCTTTTGAATCACTACCTCTTAATCTGAAGTGTATTTCTAATGATGACCAACTAGCTTGTTTCTAGGTGAGATTTTCTCGGGGAAAGGTTTTTCATTATGAATTTAAGTTGGGTTTTGCACGTCGACCCTTTGCTCTTTCAGTTTCATTATTCTTTCCTTGGTTTCTATAGAAGGATGGACTAGCAATTTTGGCAGGGTTGTACTTGGAATGATAAGCCCACATGTATTGTGGGTGTTTGTTGTATTGTTTTGAGTAGTGCTTGGTTCATTTTACTTTTTCATTTCTTCCAAGTGTTCTTGGGTTTTCTTTTGTTGCCTGTCACTATGGGTGGTGACCATTGCAGAATTGAGTCGAGTTCATGTGAAGAGTTTTAGAAAAATGCTATTGTGTGGGAGCACTTGGAAATGGGGTGAGTTACTCAATTTATGCAGAGAATTCAAGGCCCAGACCTTGATGTAACAGATTTCTTTGTGAAACGATGGAATGGGAGGTCTCTACATTACCAGGGCATTGAGTTTTGAATTGATGAGGATTTTATTGCGGAGGTAACTGGTCTTTTAGTTGCTGGGATAAATATTTTCAGAGACAGGGGAGCGACTAAGAAGGATTTTGTGAATTTATTCAAACATGACGAGAGGAATAAGATTAAGGAAATTGGAAGTGGAGGTTATGCTAGGAAGTCTCTGAAGCCACTTTGGAGGGACCTCATGTTGGCCATTATGCACTACTTCACCTTTGAAGGTAGATTCTTTGTGGTTTACACTCACCATTTTATGCTCTTAAATCATTTTAGGCACAATGTTTCAGTCTCCTTTCCTTTTTACCGGTTACATTCTATGGAGAAGAGTATTGAAGACCACAAAAAGAACCGTAAGAAGGTGGTTCTTCATCAAGGGCTTATGTTTTTTATTTTTTCTCATATCAAGCTAAAGTTGATCTCGGTCTCCCCTAAAACTCCTGGTAAGAAGGGAGTTAAAAATGATGGGTATGAAACAGGGGACTCTGTCGGTGAATGGGTTGGTAGTTTGGAGGAGGAAGAGTCAGAATATGAGGATATATTTGTTGATGAAGGAGGCTCTAAGGAAAGGGATGAGGAATTGGAAGAATGGGGTAAGGGCTATGAGACTGATGTGGAGCTGCGGGAGACTATGGCTAATTCTGTTAGAAAATCTTTGAAGGGGAAAACCAAAGGAATGAAGAAAGTTAAAGCTTCGGCCAAAAGGAAAATTGAGATAGGCGTTGAGGTGGTTACCCCTGGTTTGAATGTGAATCCTACATTGTCTTCTGGAAAAGAGGGTTTGAAGGGTTGTCATCCTGTGGGTGATGAGGGTTTGAAGGGTTGTCATCCTATGGGTGATGTGGATCCTTCAAAATTTGATTGTGTTCAAAATGCTTTGTTGGGGAACCCTATTCCTAGTAAGGATGGTCTACTCAAGAGCTCCCCAGTGCAAGGGCTTAAGGTGTCAGTTGATTTGGGTGGTCAGTTGAGTGGCCCTATTGATATGGGTAACTCTAAGATGGAGGTGAAGCCTAATGAGATTGGCCCCGTGGATATGTAGGGGATTGATGTAGTTAATTGTTCTCAAGATTTTTCTGCTATGGAGAAGGAAGTGAAGATGGAATGTCTGGAGGTGTTAGCTTATTTGGAGAATCTTCCAGATAAGGAGAGGATAAAGGTGGATGTTGTGGAGGTCGAGGATTCCCCAACTGAAGAAGAGGATGAATAGAATAGGGATTGTTTTGATGCCCTTGTTGAATTGGAGCATAAGGGTCAACCTTTGGTTAATTGGGATGAAATTGACGTGAATATGTTTTGTAGAATGGCCTAAGATGGGACGAGAAACCTGCTTTCCCTGGTTAAGTGGTTACTTTCTGAGGTTAAGGAGCTCAATCTTCAAATGAAAAATTTGCAGGATGTTTGTGTTGCTCATGAGGAAAGAATTTCCTCTTTGGAAGTTATTGTTAATAAAATGTTAGAAGACAGAGTGGCAAGTATGGAGGATAAAATGGGAAAGATGTCAAAGGACTTGAAAACTATGGTCAATATCAATAATAACTCTTTTAAGACCACTGTTATGGGTCTTTCTGTTTTGAATGAGAAAGCGTCGAATTGGACCAAAAAATTACTTGACTTGGGTAATATGGAGGAAAGGATTGAAGAGATTAGTGGCTCTTACCTAGTGGAGAAAGTGGAAGCTTTTAATCTTGTGCTGGAGAAGGACATGCAAGTGGGTCCATGCCTTCAGACGAGAAGCAAGATGAAAAAGAGGGTTTTTGTTGTTGTTGAGGATCTGAAGGATGTTATCAGTATGCATGAGGAGGTCATCAAGGAGAACATGGCCTCGACTAATGTTTTAGATAATTTTTTGTAGTTGATGCTTCCTTTTTTGGTTCAACAGGTTTGCTGATGTTTTTTTTTCTTTTGGGTTTGCTAATGAGTTGCTAATGTTCCATCTTATGTTAGCTTTTTGGTTTTTTGGGTTGCTAGGCTTAGTGGTTTAATTTCTCTCGTAACTTGGTGTTGCTGTAAAAGGTTTCGGGGCCCCTTCAAAACCTATTTTTCCTTATCAAAAACTGATTGAATTTGATTTTCTGCTGTACAATTGTTTTTCTATGTGCTTTTTACTTTTTGCATGTGGATTACCCTCAAAAAGAGACTGTTTATCTTTTCTTAAATGAAGCCTTTACATTTCCTGTCTACGAAAGTAATTTACTACTTGAAAAAAGGTTTGTGAACTTCATACAAATTAAGATTGGTGTAAAAGGCCATCCCCGCAAATGTTGTTTGGTCTATAATTATAATGGAAAATAAAAAAGCTTGCTAGGAGAATAAAACAGGTTTTCAATTGTCCAAGTACAACATAATATTACTGAAGCATTTCAAATTTTAGGCACTTTAGATTCATGGATCTCCTTGGAGGTCACCCACTTAATATAAGAATAGTAAATTAGTATGAACCTTTAGTCATAAATTAAAATACAATATAATATCTCTATGTCTCTCACACATGAAGGTTTCATATAACCACATACCTTGTAAATGCTAATAATCGACTTATGGCATTCCTTAAGTCAACTCTAAGACAAAAATCCCCCCTAATTGCCAATGGTATGATATGCTATCAAACACATTTATGAAAAGGTCATTACTAATTTTTTCTCACACAACAAAATATCAAAATAAATTTAGTGCTTAATCAATGTTGTCTCATCTATTTCCAATCACTTTCCTCTCAGCAATTTAGTATTTCTACGATGTCCACGTCCTCTCTCCATGGCCTCATTTGTGAATAAAAATGCTGCCACATAATCTTTCACTGCACTACCACTGAGAAGGAAGAAGCAACTTGCGGGACTGCGGTAAAACCGCTCTATCGCACCGAGCTAATGAAAGAGCCAAGGGACAACGGTGGTCACTGCACTACCACACGCCAATGGTAGAAGACTTGTAGGAGTCACCGCAACACCGCTAGGAATAGAAGGAAGACTCGCGTGCCACCACAAAATATTTCACCGCACTACCGATGAGAAGGATGAAGCACCTTGTGGGACTGAGGTAAAAACCGCTCTACGACACCGAGCTAATGAAGTAGCCACATGACAGTGATGGTCACAACAATGAAAATAGTCACTATACAACAATGATAGGCACTCAATTAGGAACACTTGGCACCACCTTAGGCTCCCCAAATTGATTCCATTAATGGCCAAAATTTGGCGCTAAACGTCGACTACTGAATCAAAATAAAAAATTTAAAAATTTCCTGTGTGAAGGAAGAAATTAGATGACAAAAAAGGGAAAAATGTCGTGCGAAGGAAGAGAGCAGTGTGCTACCAACAACTGATGAGAAATTTGATTTAGTTTGTGACACCATAGGTAAGGTTACCATTTTTTTTTCTTGGTTGAATTCGTGATTATTTACTACTCTTTGTATTGCATTTGAATTTGTGATTGTTTACTGGTTTGTGGCCAAACCTCTCCAGGAAATCTCTAAATTGTCCCATCATTATAAATTGTAAAGCATTTGAGAAATGAACAAAAAAATTTACCCTACCCATTTGAGCTTTGGCTCAAAATATTATAGCACAAAGCCAGGATGCACGAAGGAAGTTTGGTGAGGAGAGTATGCAGGTATTTGAATATGCTCATAAGATTATATCAAATTTATTAAATGATATTTATTTATTTTTAGATTGGTGATAATATTTTTATTTTATTTAAGATAAATCAAAATATACAAAGCTCCAAATAAAAAAGTTCTTCCAGCACCATCACATCTTGTCTGTTAAAACATAATAAAAACCTACGGATCAAAAAGCCCTACCACAACCACCTGAAAAATATCCAACCAACTACTACCCAAACCCCAACTATTTACAGTATCGAAACCAAAAATAGGGCTTAACCCCTTAAGCTTATACATCAACATCTAGCTTAAACACAATAAACTATGCAAAAAATGAGCATTGAGTTTACGTGGAAGTTCCAAAAGCATTGTCCAAATGCAATGGACACAATTCCGCGAGTGGCTTCACCTTCTTTCTCAGACACAAACCCTTCTTCTCAAACAGCTCCTCTCTGGCGATGGCTTTGAGTCCTGCTATTATCTCCTCAGTCTCCATTAATTCGACAAATAGTTTCAAAGCTTGCCATCCCTATTTCGTACCCTCTCTCCACACAACTTTGGTTCTTCCTTCTAGCCACCTAATGAAAGAGTGATTTATCTCTACTACTTTTGGGTCCACACCTTCCATGCCTTTTCTCACATTAAAGCCTTGTCCTAGTATAGCCCATTCTAGGATACTCTCCATGTTCACTAAGAAATCCCTATGCACCAACACTTTCATAACTTTCCTTACAACCTCCACTGACTCTCCTAAGTCAAGTCCCCACGCCATGATTAGGGAGTACATTTTCATATTAGTCCGATATTTGTGCTTTAAATCTTCAAAGCCATTACCCAAAATGATTTACACAGATTGTGTCGCCTTCACATCCTTGTACAAGAACAAGCCACACAGTCTCTTCACCGTCACTTTTCCAACAAAATGATCTGTAAGAGTTGTTGATGAACTCAAGCACCCAGGATCACCTGCAAAATCAAGATAAGCCTTCCACACAAGAGCAACAAGAGATGGAATGCTGGAATATGGTGCAATAACAAAATGAGGTTATTATCACACACTAAATGATGCAATATGCCTCAGCTCTCCCTTGAACTGACTAAGTTGATATGAACTCATTTGGACTTGATAGGAGGGAGAGGTGAGTGTTGAATATATAGCAAAATATGGGCATATAATTCCAAAAGGGGTAATAACTCCCAAATAACCAAATTAGGTGGGAGTTATGCCTACTTGGAAAATTCCAAATAGGTGGCATAACCTACTTAGAAAGAGACAAATGAGTGGTTTTGTGAGGTGGCATATAGGGCCAAAAGAAGGTGTGAAACTCAACCACCCAAGTGTGGGTGAGAGCAACACATGTAATTGATGGATTACACCATGTGTTCTCACATGAACCACATCTCCTATAACCTAAGGTATGCTTAATAATGTGTAGGAAAAATAATATTAAAAAACCTACACTAACACCCCCCCTTAAGCATAGCTTAGGTGGGTGAAAATATGAAACAATGCAAAGATGGATCCCGGCTACAAGGCCATGTAAGGTACCCATGTACAATGATGAAATATCTCAAAATATGAGAAAGAGAAAACCCATAGGAAAAAACTCTCCCCCAAGAGAGAAGAAGAAGAGAGACCATATAGTCCCCAAATATAGAATCTCCTGCATTGTTGGTGAATGCTCGACACAAGAAGCTGAAGATGATCCAAAATTGCTGAACAATATTCCTCCCCTTAGGAAGAAAGAAAACCAAGGATACATGTAGGATATCTTCCCATTCTTGAAAGGAATATGAAGGAAGAATGATGAAAATGTGTGATATATCTGAACTCTACTCAGGTTTCCCCATGTCGATGTTGAAATCTATTGCCATCAAATCATGTATTCTAGGCCACACTACAGAAGATGACAATCCAAAACCTAGTGGAGATGGATGTAGAAAGAAATCCAAAGACAATAATATCCCCTCTAAAGGTAAAGAATCCTCCTCCAAATGTTGTCCAAAAGTATCTACACTCACACCAAACTGCAAAGAATGATCATGTAGAGAATGAACAAGAGGTTCAGAGTGTTCCCTCACAACAATTGAAGAAGGATCATCTCCATCAAAGAGAAGATGAATAATATCAATAATGTTTCCCAAATCTGTAATATGAGACTCCACGAACAAGTCTGAAATCCCTATCAAGAAGCCATCACAAGTAGCCAAGTCTGAAAGACAATATATGTCCTGTTGCATTGAATCACAAGGACCCAAAAATGTTGGATCACAAGCATCCTTAGGTACAATAGTTGATGAAGGAGATGAGATCTTCGTGCATGTCATATGAATACACCTATCATCCCCCATTATATCTTAAAACATGATGAAATAGATGATTCTGCCAATGCTAGAATAGAAGAGCCCTCAACCTCAAGATGTTGACTCATAGATGAAGAAGATGAACCCTCTAAATCTAGATTAGGAGCCATAGAAACTGAATTCTAAATAGATGTCTCTATAGGAGAAGAATATTTTGTGTCATCAAAACTACCATATCTTTCCTAATCAGAAAGTGTTTCAATTATTTTATCATCAATAGGTCGAAACTCTGCAAGTGGAACAAGATAATTTGCAACATGATCATCTAGGAATGGAGGTTCATTCAAGTCTCCATACATCTCCCAAAGTTTGGTCATAAGGTCACGAGGGATCTCAATACTATCAGTGACCATTTGTTTATCAATATCACAACTACAACCAATTACTCATAGGATATGTTCTATTTTTAAGTCCCACACAACTCTTTTCCATTTTGATGAAGGTTTAGGAACCAGTCCATAGAGATAGGGAAAAAGATTAAGCCACCTACAATGTGTTAGGATTCCATCTTGTCAAGGCTTAAATTTCCATCGATTTAACCTTATTATAGCAGTGTTTGTTTTGATGCCCTTATTAAACTCCTCAACTTTAGTCACACAATAGACCAATCAAGAGACATAAGCCAGTTCAAAGGACAAATATTACCCCCCCAAATTACTCAATCATGATCCCCCCAGAAAAATATGATGGTGGAACTTTATAATTGAGTGTGAGTACAATTCTGGAGTTGTTTCTAGAGTTTTACAATGTCCAATATTGGAGCCAAATACTGAAAGCAAAAAATAATCTCAGAATAAGAACCTCAAAATAGCACCAATGTGTAGTGCTAAAAAAAAAACAACTTTCAAAAAAATAATCACCTCGATCTGAGGTCATATGCAAAAGTTATAGCCATTTGAAGTTCCAAAAATGAGAATCGTCCTTTAGATCTGCTAAGAAAACTGAATTTCTAGAAAATATGGATCACTTGAGCAAACAATGGATTCCACCACTGTGAAGATTGTAAAATTCTACCCCAAATCAAAAAAAAATTCTCACAAAATGAAGCCCAAATGACTGAGTTATAGGCTTTTGAAGATCGGGTGAAAAATGCAAAACTCCAATGAAGAGGGGGTCTGCTAAAACATTCTGATTTAGTTTTTGCAAAATATATAACCTAAATGTAAAAACTAGCAATGACCCAGATGGTTTTTTTTTGTTACAAACAGAACTAAGATGGCGTATTTTCTTTAAAATATACAAAAAATGTGGATCTAGTGTAAAATAGATGCCTTTAGCAAGGAAAAATGACCCCAACAACCAAAAAATGACATTCAAAGGTAGAATCAACTACCTAAGACAAGCAAAGGTATGCTGCAACCTGAAATACTAATAAAACACTCACAAATCTCTCAAATTAGAGAAGGGGCTTGCAGATCTGATGCTCTAATACCATGTAAGAGTTGTTGATGAACTCGAGCACCTAGGATCACCTGCAAAACTGAGATAAGCCTTCACACAAGAGAAACAAGAGATTAAACGTTGGAATATGGTGCAATAACAAAATGATATTATTATCACACACTAAATGATACAATATGCCTCAACTCTCCCTTGAATTGACTAAGTTGATATGAACTCATCTGGACAATATAGGAGGGAGAGGTGAGGGCTGAATATATAGCAAAATATGGGCATATAATTCCAAGAGGGGTAATAACTCCCAAATAACCAAATTAGGTGGGAGTTATGCCTACTTGGAAAATGCCAAATAGGTGGCATAGCCTACTCAGAAAGAGACAAATGAGTGGTTTTGTGAGGTGGCATATAAGGCCAAAAGAGGGTGTGAAACTCAACCACCCAAGTGTGGGTGAGAGAAACACATGTAATCAATGGATTACACCATGTGTCTTCATATGAACCATGTCTCCTATAACCTAAGGTATGCTTAATAATGTGTAGGAAAAATAATATTACTAACATGATCCAATTTCCTCCTCGCTTTCATAGTGAAGTTGGCCTCCATTTATTCTCTAGTATGTTAGCCACCAGACTACTTCACACTGCCGTCCTAACACTCTGCTTGCTCCCACAAACCAAGAAGCATCAAAGGAAATGCAAGGAAAAACTTCATTACATAGCAAATTTCTGACCATCACCACTAATATCGAACATA
>VDFB02172214.1:0-12050 GCA_007258455.2 Sequoia sempervirens
GTTATGTTTTGTGAACCTAAATACAAGAGAATTTAAATCCCAAGGTGTTGGTTGTGTACATTATGCTACCAATAATGAACTTGGCCATGAATTGTAAGCATGCTCTTTTATGGTAGCTTGATAACTATTCCCTTGAATTATATATTATAGTGAAGTATTAAATAGAGGAAAGAGTCTCACACAAAGAATTTGATCTATACTAAAATAAATTATTCTTGAATCAAATGAAGTAATCAAGGATCATGTTTGAATTTGTTTCTTCTTATAATTAGAGATGATTTAAATTTAAGTTTGCATTGAGATCATTTAATGAATTATAATGGTGAAATTAGGAGTATTTCAATTATTTCTTCAAAATTTAGTGCTCATTTCTTGATTATAGGACTTTTAGTTTGGATTTCAATTCATTTTATGTAGATGCCAACTCTTGTTGAATCATATATATATTTCATGGTGGGGACTAGCTAACCAACCTTCAATAACAAGGCTTTTTCTTCAAGATGGTGATCCCAAAGTAGGGGAGTGATCCAATCAAAGCATTAACTCCCAATTTGGTGACAACTCTACAAGGAGAATGTAAGGAGCATCATGATGATGGGATTGATGATTGTGGATGAAAATTTAATTTGGGTACTATGGTGTGGCTTAAGATAATGTAGTTGAGGAAGTTAATGAAAGTTAGACTTCACCCATGTTATCTACAGTTATCAAGAGAAAGAAGGTAACCCTTGGAAAAGCATGGGCGATGTGATGGCAATTAATACATGTTAATAATTAGCAAAGTTGGGTCTTTGCAAGTACTATGTGTGCATATCTAATGAGGTATTTATCGTCTATTGGTATAAAAATTAATCCAATCAATGTCCTACTATATCAAAGCTATGAGCATCATAACAATTTGAACCCTTTAGACATTAAAACCTTTTAAAATTTCTAACTAATTATGAATTAAGGCCTACAAATAATTGAATGCACACACATCATTAGTGGGACTTTAGATTTGTTTTGTTGGTGAAATCGGTTTAAGAGGATTCTATAGATTTTTCAAGTTGTGGTTTTTATGATCATGACTAGCTAGGAAGGGAGAGGCTCACTATACCCTAAAATTGGAAGTTTATATAAACCTTATTGTTTTCTATTCTAAAGGGTTGAAGAAACCATAGTGTTTGAAATCCATATTTTAGTGACCTATACTAAACTATCTTTTTATCTTTTATTTATTTTTATATTTTCATGGTTTCCCTAAACTAAGTCATGATACTTTGAGATTATTTGTAATTAATTTAAAGCGAGATACACTATAATCTAGAGATTTATAATACATCTTTTATATTGGGATCTATGTGGCTTCACATGCTTAATATATGCATGATAAATGATGATTGGTTGTGCATTCCTTATTATTTGATTCATCTCTTAATGATCATGTTATCTTGGGCTTATGACTATGTGGTAACTAGTCAAGTGAAGCCTTAGATTTAGTAGCTTTGGATGTTGCCTACTCTCCATAATTGATACTCTATAATTTGCACTCATTTTAGCACGTCTACTCTTGTAGCATGTTTGAGGTCTTGTTTAGTGATCTACTATAGCCTTTTCTCTAATTTATAAAGTACCATAGATGATGTTCTTTGTATTTTTTTCTAGATTTTACACCTTTTCTAATGTACCTAACCTTTTTCCTATTCATTCTCAGTCTTTTTAGATTGACATTTTGGGACTCTGTCACAACTACAATAGCATCCCTAAATTTTTTAAACCTATACACATGTTTCAAACCCTCTTTTTTCTATTTTTTCCAATAAACAATCCTAAATGTTTTTTTTCTACATTTTATCCAATCACTCCCATTTTTTCTATTTAAGAATCCTTTAGGGCAACATTTGTCTCTCTTAATAATTGTCCTTTTTAATTTTATAAGAATTATTTTTATTTATATTATCCATTACTTTATTCTCACAAGTAAATCACTCTTAGTTTGATGGATATTCTCATCTTTTATACCCTCTCCCCCTAAAAATATTTCAATCTCTCTAGTGACCCATTATTATCACAAAGGATTGCAACCATGTTGATATCTACAAGATTAGTTTCATTTTGATATGGGTTTTTATCTACATTTTTATTGCAACACTCTAGAATATAAATTATGACCAAATTTTTAATATACTCAATTATCTCTTTTTGGGAAAAATTTAGTTATTCAATTTATTCCTTCTTCCTTTCATATTTAACATTATGATTTGTTGTAGATATTTATTTACACTTTTCCATATCTTATAATTTCATTAATATTATTTAGGAATAATTTCTTCTTCCTTCTCTTTTATATTTGAAATAGAGCTTGTTGATGGTTTCTTATTTCACCTTCTTTGAGTGGCTCCCCTACCCTTTCCTTCTCCATTTCTCATAAAATAAGTAATATTTTGTAGCTATTTTCCCTTGAGTTCCACCACTTTCCTTTCACTTCTTCATTTTATTACCAAAGAGCTTTCCTCTTGTGGTCAATATTGACTCAAGGAAAACCCTCTTATGTGGGCTTCTTTTTATTCTTCCATAATTATAGGGATCTTCTCTTAAGGTTTCCTCTTTACTTGAGGAATTTGTCCATTTTTTATTTCTTGATATCATCATTACATTTAGCATATATTTAGTGAATAAATTTTTATGCATTTTTTTTAAATCTTTTCTTCATCACATTTGACACATCACTTGGATTTTATATCTCACTATTTCCTACATTTACATATTATGCATAATGAATAGATCTTATGATGTAATTATCACTACTTTCTACACATGTTTTATTATTCTAACCTTACTCGTAAATTCTAAGTGCACACACAAAATCCATTTGGGTACCCATGGAGGTCAAAAGATCATTTAATAGGGGTTCAACCACTTTGGTAGGATATTATGTAGCCACTCCCTTTTTTTTCTTATCTAAATGAAATATTTGTATTGGGCTTGTTGGTTCCCAAAGTTTCAACTCCACATTCCTAGAGCATTAAGCTATCCTCAATTACAAAGATTTATCTTCAAGGATAAAAGGTATAAAATTATCAATATAAAATGGATAACTAAAGCATAGTGCTTGAGAGTGGGTGGTATTTCCTTCACTTTAGGATCAACTAAACCTAGGAGGGTGTTCCTAGAGGTATCATGAAAAACACATGTAAATTGATAATGATGAGAAATAAAAAAAACAATTAGCAACTATACCTAGTGTGTTCTAATTCCCAAGATTTATCACTAAGCTCAAGACACAATAGTTTCTTGTAAAAGATCTTATTAAGCTAATAAAAAAACCATTTTGTACATGCAGTACATGAAATATTAGTTTATGTACACCACTTTAGCTGAATCTACTTAACTTTCCCTGTGCATACACAACAAGGGAAACATACTAGCATAATTCTCATAGAAAATTTTAATTTTAAGTTACTTAAGATGAAATGAAAGTTGCAATTTTGAATAACACTAGTATGGTGGGAATTGAATATACTCTTAATTGCTAGCCAAGGTAATAGATATTATGATTTGTAATAAGAGGGTATTTTATCATTCACTCCAATACCATTCCCTAATCCAATTGGTAATTGAGTTAGTGTTTACAAGGAGGAGAAGGGCACACCTATAAATTACCAATGAAACTAGACTTGCATACATAAATAAATAAGAAATAAGAATTCCATAAAAATAAGCATATTTAATAATCTATCAAAAATTAGCAAGAAAGCACATGGAACAAGAGAAATGCCATTACATGGTTTGCAATGTTAGTATAATTAAGATCTTTGCATGGAACATTGGTATCAAGCTAAGCCACACAAGATGAAACTAAAGAATGCAATACAAGAGGTGAAATTATTGATTAGGAGTGTGTGTAATCCTCAATGAGGAGGATGTACATATAATATGATGATTGAGTCATTGTAGGAGTGCTCAACTCAGGGTGGAAACAATTCTCCACCAAGTGGAAAATGAGGAATGCCACACATCCTTGAAGAGTTCAAAGTTACCTCTTCAAGTGACACATTTCCAGGTGGCTTAATACATAAAGTAAAATAAAAATTAAATAAAAATTATTTTACTCTAACACCCCTCTTTAAGCTCGACTTAGGTGGGGATGGATGGGTCCTAAAAGCTAGGCCTAATGAGGTACCCATTTACAATGAAACTCTCCCAAAAGGTGGAGAAAGGTAAAAAGCCTCATAGGAAAAAACTACCCTCCAAAACTAAGATGATTAAAAAAAGTACAATAAAGAGAGATTGTGAAGCCTCCCAAAAGATGATGCTTAATTGATCCTTGTGATCCTCTATTAGAAAGAACCTCTAGATGTTGTCGGTGAAGCGCCTCTGAATTATGATGCAACAGGAGATCTAGCAAAGGGGATGAAATATCCATACTAGAAGTGGAATAATGAATCTATGAGTATGAATCTGATGGAGAAAAGTGTGAAAATGTGTAAACATGAGGGATTTGATCAAGCTCACCCACTACAAAAATCTCTTTGCTCTAAGAGTCTTGAATTGTCACTGAAGTTGATGTAAATTCAACTATCTTCCTAGATTTTGTAAGTTGATAAATGGGAAGAATGTTGTTTGCCAATTCAGGAACAAACAAGAGATTAGGAATGCTTTGATTGTATATCTCAACCGTACCTTGTCCAAAACACATATGAAAGTGTTATTAGCTATTTGTACTTTTTTTACATTAGAAGGATAAAAGGACATTTTATAGCATCAAAAATTGTCACCCTCGACAATTTCACACTACCTTGACACTCTATTTTGCTTATAACATAAATTATAATAATTGTTTACTCATTTGAAGACCAGATTAATAAAATATATTTAAATTCTTGTCATCTCGAATTTTACTCATTTAAATTATAATAATGATTTTATGTATCCATGTTGGGGGCTGCTACGTCATCAGTCTATATTGTATGATCTACCTTAATGCGATATCATGTCATCATTATCCTGGCCAAAATAAAGAATCAACCCTCAACTTTGACCAGCCATATCTTTGGCGTACGAGCTTCGTTTGACATGAAACGAGCGGTGTTGGACTTGCGATGACGAGCTCTTCAATTTGACGTTGTATTTGGCTAGTTTTGTGATGATCAATTTCTTTCCATTGCATCTTGCCTCTAGTACCCCTGCTTTGACCAAACTTTGATTGAGCATATCTTGAGCATACGGTCTCCTTTTGACTCAATTCAAGTTGTGTCGAGATTGTGTCAACGACCTCTATGCAATGATGCTAGTTCTACCAAATTATGAGACTATGAATTTTTTAGTCTTTTGGATCCTCCTGGATCATTCCTCCCAATTGAGAAGCTTTTGGACCACCAAAAGTCTACTTTTACATAATATTTAAGTGAGGAAATTGTCGCCTGAATTGTCCTGTATCATCTGTCCACCTTGTCAAAATTTTGGTCATCTGACCCATCATAAATAAGATAAAAAATGAGATAGCATAGCTGATATAATCAAACTAAATACCCATCAATATTCATTTTCACATCCACCATCCATAGAACTAACTAGTAGAATGACAAGCAATAACACTGAATAAAATGATGTGAAAGAAAAAGTATCAACATGTTGGAACTCAGGAACATCATTATAAAATGAAGTTAGATTCTTCGAGAAGTGAGAATTGAGCCAAGATTCGATGTTGGTCGTAGATCACATGCAACTCCAATAAAAAAATGATCAAAGATCAAAATAGTAGAATGAAGAGAAAATATGAAATGAGAGAACAATGGAGACAAAGCAAGAGAATTTTGAGAATACTCTTGTGACTCTCACCAAACAATCACCGAACTAGCCAAACTAGTAAAGGTGAGAGGAGAGTGCTCAATATATAGAAAAATAAGGTAAAATACATACAAGAGGTGCATTAACTCCTACTACCCATAAAAGGTGGGAGGTTATCACCTACTTGGTAAATGACAAAACATGTGGCATAACCTCATGTGAAGACATGAGAGAGGTGGCACATAAATCCAAAAGAGGGTGAGAAACCCAACTACCCCATAAACTACTTAGGTAAATACAAAATAGTGGTTATGAGAGGTGGCACAACAGGCCAAAAGTGAGTGTGCAACTCAACTACCCATGTGTGGGAGAGAGTGACACATGTAACTATCATATTTTTCCACATGTCATCATATTACCACATCTAATAAACCTAAGAAAGCTTAAATAATAATGTGTAGGAAAAAGAAATACCCCCTAACATAAGGAAAATAAAAACCTACACTAACACCCCCCCCTTAAGTGTAGCTTAGGTGGGTGAAAAGATGGTTCCTAGCTAATGGGGCCAATGTTAGGTACCCATGTACATAGATATCCCCCCAAAAGGAAGAAGCCCCCCATAGGAGGAATAGCCCCCCCTAAATAGAGAGAGAAAATACCCCCCCAAAGTAGAGAGAGTAGAATGAAGGACTAAGAAGCCCCTCCTAAAGTAGACACCTATCATAGCCCTAGCAAAGCTCACAAATGAAGGAACTTGCTCTCTATGACGGGTTTGGTGAAGATGTCTGCAGTCTGATCCGATGTAGAATAATACTTAAGATCAATGATGCCTTCCTGAATAAACTCCTGAATGTAGTGCATATGAATCTCAATGTGTTTCATCCTCTGATGATGAACTTGATTCCTTGAGATCTGTATTACACTCTGATTATCACAAAAAATGACTACAGGCTTTTTGAATGGAATGCCAAACTCAGTGAGAATATTTTGAAGTCGAATAGCCTTAGTGGTGGCATTAATTACCCCTCAATACTTATCCTTTGTAGTTAAGAGAGAAATTGCAAGATGCTTCTTGCTTAACCAACAAACTGGACTAGAACCAAGTGAGAAGCAATACCTAGAAGTAGACTTGCGATCCTGAGAATCACCTGCCGAATCTGAATCTATATGTCCTACCAAGTCAATATCCACACCTACCACATAGTGAATCCCATAACTGTGAGTACCCTGAATATAGTGGTGGATCCTCTTAGCTACCTTCCAATGGAACTCATGTGGCTCCTGCATGAATCTAGAGACCATGCCCACATCATATGAAATTTTGGGTTTTGTATGAGTCAAGTAGATGAAACTCCCAACAAGCTGTCAGTATAAATTTCCATCAACAAAAGGTGAGGAACACTTAGCCTCAAGTTTGACCCCTAATAGAAATGGAGTTGGTCCAGGCTTACATTCAACCATGTGAAATCTGGAGAGCATGTCAAGTGCATATTTGGGTTGTCCAAGGAAGATACTTGAAGATGACTGAGTGATCTCAATCCCTAAGAAATAATGTAAAAGACTCAAGTCTGTCATAAAAAATATATCAAATGAGTAGTTTTCACTGCCTTTATGGTGGATGAGTGACTCCTAGTGATCAACAAGTCATCAACATATAGAACCAGAAATGTGAGAGTGTCATCCTGCTAAAAAATGTAGACATTCGGATCAGAATGACATTTAGTGAACCCAACTGTCAGAAGGAAGGAGTCCATCTTGGCATACCAAGCTCGAGGAGCTTGTTTAAGGCCGTAGAGAGACTTTTGAAGATGACACACAAGTGAAGGATCCTGGATGAAGCCTTGTGGCTGCTCCATGTAGATTTCCTCCTGAAGGTCACCATGAAGAAAGGCACTCTTCACATCCATCTAATGAACTTCCCAACAATGGTTTGTAGCTATAGCAAGGACAAGTCAGATGGAATTCATCTTAGCAACTGGTGCAAAAGTCTCAGAGTAGTCAATCTTGAGAATCCTTTTGCAACCAAGCGAGCCTTATGCTTATCAACTGACCCATCTATTGCAAATTTTGTCTGATAGATCCACTTGCATCAAAAAAGTTTCCTTCCTTTAGGAAGAGGGACTAGATCCCATGTGTGATTCCTCTCCAAGGAATTGAACTCTTCTTGCATTGCAACATCCCACTTGAGAATACCATAAGCTTCTCAAAAAGATCGCGGATTAGAAGCTGAAGCAACAAAGAGATGTGGAGCCTTCTTAAATTGTGATCTTGTTCTTATAGTATTTGATGGATCACCAACCCAATCACCAACTGACTCAAGTGTCTGATGAGCCCAAAAAGGATCAGGGGTTGGAGTCTTGAGGAGAATCATCAACCTCTAAATGATGACTAGGAGAAGAATGTGAATCCTCATCATCACTATCACCATCTAAAGTGGAGGAAGAAGACTCCTCATCAAGATTAGGAGGATTAAGATCCTCTAAAGAACTTTCATCATGATGCACGGGCTCCAATTTGATAGTGGATGGAGAAGTGGTAAGAGAAGAACTAGAAGAGCTCTCCTCAAAATGAACACTCCTCTTAATGAAAAACTCATGAGTGGTGGGATGGAGAAGCCTATAACCTTTGACATCATTTGGATGTCTAAAAAACATGCAAGGATTGCTCTGCAGATCCATAGCCTTACATTTCTCTACTGGAATATGGGTCCATGCAAGAGAACCAAACAATTGAAAGTGCTTAACTGTGGATTTCTGACCATTCCAAGCTTGAAAAGGAGTTACCCCCTTCAAAACTTTGTGAGGAACTCGATTCTAGATGTAACATGCATAGTTGATGGCCTCTACCTAGTACTAAGGTGCCAAAGATTTGGAGTGTATCATACAATTTTCCATCTCCTTCAAGGATCTATTCTTGCGTTCTGCAACACCATTCTACTGAGGACTATACATAATTATGTGTTGCATGTTGATACCTTTAGAAGCACAAAATTGTTCAAATTGATGATTAACATTTCTCCCCCATTATCTATACACATAATCTTGGTGAACTCCCCAGATTGTTACTCTGCAAAAGCTTTGAAATATAGAAAATGATCAAAGACCTTAGACTTTTGTTTGAGAAAATATACCCAAGTGTATTTAGAAAAGTCATCAATAAATGCCAAGACATATCTAGCCCTATTGAAAGATGGATGTGGAAATGGTCCTGCCAAGTCACTATGTACCGACTCCAATAGATCTGTAGCTCTCCATGTTTTTCCTTTATCATATTTCTCCTTAGGATGCTTACCAAGAATGCATCCTTGGAAAGGTCCATTAAAAAATTGAATAGAAGGAAACCCTAAAACCATGTCATGTTGACTGAGCTGTTGCAAGAAACGATAGTTCAAGTGGCCAAATTTTTGATGCCACAAACAACTAACCTCATCTGCATGAGTGAGTAAGACTGTGAAGGAGAGTCAGGAACAAAGTGAGAAAATTGATATAGTCTAGACTGATGATCTGCTTTTCCCACAACAATTGTAGACCCATTATGCATTTCACCGATTACCACTGTATCTGGAGTGAACTCAACTTGCTTTCCAGAACCAGTGTGAGTGATCTAATAAACAAATAGGATATTAGTTGACAAAGATGGAATACAAAGAACATCCTCAAATGTGCCTTCACCCACATCAACAGACCCTCTCTCATGCACTTCAACAAGAGTGTCATCACCCATAAGTATGGTAGGCATAAAACATGGCTCCAAAGAGGTAAAATTATCCTCTGATGAGGCCATGTGGTGCAAAGCACCTGAGTAAATGATCCAAGACTCTGGTTGTGAAGCAATAACAACTAGGGCCTTTCCCTTTCCTTTCCCCTTACTTTTGTCTATGTCCTTAGAAGAACCTTTTGACGAACTTTGTTCGACTGAATCTAGAACTTTGATATTATTCTTTTCTAGAAGATGTGAAAGGTGGTCAATTTGTTTCTTTAAACATTTATGTTCATCATGGCTAGGCCTCTTATAGTAAGAGCACTTGACCTTCTCCTTCTTAGGTTGTTCACCTTTTGATGAAGAGGTTTGATTATCTACTTTTGAAGTAGAAGATTTATGATCTTTCTTCTTCTCTACTCGGTTCTTTTGTTTCTTATCTTTCTCATTAGACCATTTCTATTCTTTTGTGCCCTAATTAACATCCAAGGAATGCGACTTAGAGGGTTTAATTGTACCCATTAGAACCAAATTTTCTTTCTCCCTAGTGAGTTCTGCAACAAACTCTTCTAAAGAAGGAATTTTATATGTGAAACCTAGGGCACATTTTGTAGCATAAAATGTAGAAACAAATATAGAATAGTTAGGACCAAGCTTAGAAAGAATACTCAAGATCAGTTGCTTATCATCTTTCTTGATTCCACACTATTCCAATTGCAATCTAACAACTTTGAATTTTGTGAAGAAGTCCTGTATGGTGTCAAAATTTGAAGGAGTTAACCCTATGAGTTCATTCTCCAATCGATGACCCCTTAACTCATCTTTCTTATCAAAGAGGCTTTCTAATTTAGTCCACACTTCATTTGGTGTAGTGGAAAATTCAATATGGAAAAGAAGCTTAGGAGAGATTGACATGCATAGAGTACCAAAGGCTTCATCGCATTTATTAAACCATTTTGTCTTTTTTGTAGCATCTTGAGGTTCAACTTCAAGTCCCATTGTAACACGATGATATCCATGTCTTTTCAGATATATTATCATCTTAGATTTCCATTCAAAATAATTATAATAGTTAAAACTGGAATGTAGATGCATGCAATGCGAACCCTTTCCTAGTACCTACAAAACAACATGAATAAATGAGTTAGACAAGGAATTACAAGCTAAAACAAATATTCCCCATGAAATCCATTTGCAAACTCAAGATAGGAAAGAAATTGATGAATAATACAATACAAAGATAAAACTAGATTCAATCCTAATTAAATAGCAAACATATGATCCCATGGGGGAATTGGTGCCAATTTGATGTGAAAATTGGCCCTTTCCCAATTCCTATGATAAAATCTTGATGTGTTGAAGATGATCTTGATCCACTTTAATGAAAGATGAGAACTCCAAGCCAAATCTGAAAAAAGCCTAGCTGAGAATTCAAATGATGGATGAGAATGGCTAAGTATTTTAGCATGGTAACTTTGCAATGTTTGTGGATGATAAAATGAGGAGAGGAGCTCTTCATTTATAGGATTTCAAGATGGATGAATGCCCAAATTTGAGCAATGTGGGACTAACATTCATCCAATGATATGGTGCCACTTGTCAAACTATGAATGGATGATGGTTGTGCAAGATTTGGGGTTTGTGCCAATAAATGCCAATATTTGAAATTCAAATTTGTTGAAATGACATGTAAGAGGGAAGGGAAAATGCAATAAATGCCACTTGGCTCAAGGCAAAGGACATGTAAGAGATTTAAATGCCTTGTTGGATGTACATGTTGACTTGGAATTTTTGAATTCAAATTGAGAGGAATATTCCAAAAGATGCCTTATGAGGAAAATATAAATTTAATAAATGAATTAAATCTATTTTCATGTGCAACTTGCATTATCTAGAGGATGTGACATGAGATGAGGTTAAATTAATCAAGGGTTAATTAATTTAGCAGGAGATTAGATGATGTGACCTATTTGACTTAGATTTATGGATTTATTTAAATCAAATAAGAGAGGAATGTGATAAGAGGCTAATTAAATAAAGATTTTGATTTATTTAATTAAAAGGGATGATGTTAGATTAAAATAAATAAGGTTTTAATTTATTTAATTTAATGGATAGACTTAAGAGATTTAATCAAATAAATTGATTATTTAATTAAATAGGGATAACTAGATCAGATGGATTGATTTAATTAACATAAGGAATTGATTTAATTAGACAAAATGATTTATTTAATTAAGAGATGAATATTGATGAATTTAATCAGATAGGGGAATTTGATTAAACAGTTAGACCGAGGGATGATTTAGGAAGAAAGGATGTTAGTAAGTTAGAATTAGATGCACGATGTCAATCAATATATTTTGATGTCTACATTTTGCCCCTCTTTGAAGCAATGCACTTGTTGCATTGGTTCAAAATAACGATCTCATTCAAAGCCAAAAAAAATTGATATTTAAAACTTACCCCACTGCTGGATGGCAAGAGAAAATATGCCATTATAATGCCCCCTCAAGAGATCAGATGAAAATTTTAATTTTTTGAGTGATCTTGCAAAAAAAGGTGACAAAGTACCCGAC
>VDFB02172215.1:0-21779 GCA_007258455.2 Sequoia sempervirens
CAAAGGAAATGTTGTTCCATAGTTTACCAAACTAGTTTTGGTTGATCAATAGTGTGGAGGTATAAATGCTACGAAAGTTCATTTTGATAAGTCTAGCATTGCTTTTCCATCCCTGCATCTTATTATTGGTAAGGAATCGATTTTTGTTCTAAATAATGGTGATGCTCATACACATGAAAGCAATACAGAAATTTTGTTAGGTAGTGAAAAAAATAACTTTGACAAAGATGAGTTGAGGAATCACTCTAGGATTGTGCATACACCTTCTAGATCAGCAATTGAGGAGGTTCATGAATTTACTTAAGTTTTGACACCCTACTCTTATGATGATGATTCCTCTATTGTGCACGATGATGATGAGGTTGTTTGGGAAGGAAATGATTCTACTCACCACTATGCTAGAAATGTTTCTACTAAATTTGATGCTGACTCAACTTCCAAACACAAGTTATGTGAAAAAGATGTCACAGGAATAGCTGATTTTGGGAAACCGAGTTGTGAATATAAATCAAAAGTGACTAATCATATTTTTGATGGAGATGTTGAAGACAAATCAGAAATGTTGCATAAGTCACACACATTAGAGAGGCAGTTGAGGATGAAAGATAGTCAGATCATAATAGCCCTTACTCACTTTGATGACATTCATAAGATGATGAAAAAATTGTGTTGGAAGACCATAAGTGGACTTAGAGGATCCAAAGAAGGTATATCTCTTGATGATTTGCACAAAATCCAAGAGATTTTGGCAGTAGTTAAGTCAAACTTCCTACTTTTGCTTGCAGATAGAGATCAACTCCTTGCACTTGGTGAGATTTATGTTGATACCTTGAGAAGTAAAGGTGAAGTGCATAAGCTTATCCTTGAGCTTAAGGGTTCCAAGAGTGCAAACATGGAGGAAGGAATTAGAGGGGTTTATGATGAAGACCATATTTACAGCCATGGGACTGAGATGGTGACAAATGATCCACATTGGGAGACATTCCATGGATTGGCATTGATTGATAACCAATCCCTCATGAAAAGGGAATTGATTGAGAGTGAGAAAGACATCACACTTGAACATGAGGGAAGAACCAATTCTCTAATGTATGACAGCAATTCCTTTCCCCCAAAGTTTCATGTCATGTCAACCAATAGTTCTCATGGCGAAACTCATATTGGGTCAACATTTGTAGAAGAATATAAAATGAGGCAAGAGAAAAAGTTTGAGGTGATTGAAGACACCAAGGAAACGTATGATAGTTGCTCTAACTTTTTGATTGGGGACAACAATCCTTGGGCTTTTTCTAGTTTTGAGTTGATAATCCATAATCATGAGAATGGTAGTAAGAGGCCCCCTACTATTGTTGACAATCACTTAAGAGACAAATATGAGGCCTTATTCATGCACCCAAGGCACAAGAGGTCCCAATTAGGACAATAGGTCATGATAGAGGCAAAGGAGATTCAAAGAATTTGGCATGTGTGGAATGAACCTTGTATGGTGGCTAAGCAAGTGGAGCAATCAAATTTGGGATATGTTTTTTCCTTATATGAAATTGGCATCACCGCACATTGAACACTTGGATGGTATGAAAAAGTACTCACTTAGTAGATCAGCCACTGGTATTATACTGTCATGTGTGGATGGGGTTAGGGGTAATGCATAATTGGGTTGGTCATGGATCACTCATGGGGGACTTAAGAGGTCTACTCGAAATGAGTTACAACTCCATCTTGAGGCTGCCCTACCTTGGGGTCCTATGGCATACACCAAGGATACAATTTCTTTGATTTGGTACATTATGGATGCAACTGCTTGTGAATGGTACACCCTGGGAGGAACAAAATTTCAGCTGACCTATGGTCCCAGCCAAAGGTACAAAGGAATCTCAAATCTGTTACTACCCCATACCCTCATGTGTGGATGGGGTTAGGGGTAATGTAGAAGTGGGTGGGTCATGGATCACTCATGGGGGACTTGAGAGGTCTACTCGTAACGAGTTACAACCCCATCTTGAGGCTGCCCTACCTTGGGGACCTATGGCATACATCATGAATGCAATTGCTTTGATTTGGCACATTATGGATGCAACCGCTTGTGAATGGTACACCCTTGGAGGAACAAAATTTCAGCTGACCTATGGTCCTAGCCAAAGGTACAAAGGAATCTCTAATTCAGTTACTACCCATACCCTCATGTGTGGATGGGGTTAGGGGTAATGCATAATTGGGTTGGTCATGGATCACTCATGGGGGACTTAAGAGGTCTACTCGAAATGAGTTACAACTCCATCTTGAGGCTGCCCTACCTTGGGGTCCTATGGCATACACCAAGGATACAATTTCTTTGATTTGGTACATTATGGATGCAACTGCTTGTGAATGGTACACCCTGGGAGGAACAAAATTTCAGCTGACCTATGGTCCCAGCCAAAGGTACAAAGGAATCTCAAATCTGTTACTACCCATGTCATTGCAGAATTTTGGTCACCTTGGGAAGCATGCAAAGGAAGGAAATATAGTAAGAAATATGGTTGGTAGTGTAGAGCATGTAGACTCTTTGATTCAAGTTTACAATTATTTTCCCATAAGGGATCACTACTAAATTTTGATGGTCAAGGGCTTTGAGGAAGGAAAACTTGAAGTTGCCATGGTTCTATGGAGGAAAGATCATTGGGTAATGATCACAATCTTTTTCAAAGGTCAGAAGCTTGATTACAATGTTGTTTGGTCTATGCTCAGTGTTACACTTCCATGGAGGCCAACAAAAGGGTTAACTTTTAAATGGAACTTGCTGGTTGAGAAACACCAATTGGGCATAGATGGGATGAATGTTGGGTGTAAAATACATGAGTCAAGAGCCATTATGAAGATGATTCCAAATATTAGGTATGTTGCTCTAAACATTTCCAACACAACCCACACTTTCCTTGCAACCAAAGAAGGGTTTTCACTCATAGGGTGGAGGATTCTTAACCAATCATCATAACCAAAGTGCTCATAGCTCACATAGGACAATTTCCCACATTACAAGTGAATGAAGAAGTACATATTTGCAACCAGGATTTAGTGCTCCTATGGATTATTTTGTACGGGTCTACTTTTGGGTTGACGATGATCCTTTTGAACAACTATAGGTCTGTAGACATAATTTCTTCTTTGAGCCAGAAAAAGCAAGTGGCCAGTGGTGATAATATGTTGCAACTAGTTGTTTAAGGTTGGGACAGCTTGGGATCAACAAGTGTTGAGGATCACCTTGGAATTAAGGTGGGGATGACATTGTATAGCTTGGTCATAAATCAGTTTCCTCCTAATAAAGGGCACAACAGTGACTCAAGAGTGACTCTTACTCAAGATATTGAAGCTTCCACATATTATGTTGAGGGTATTGAACTAGCAAGAGTGATGAAGAAGCTGGGATTAGTGAATATTACCGCTAAAGAGGATAGTTTGTGGGGAGCAGGACCTAGGATCAATGAGCATCTCCCCATGATGTGTTACCATTGCTTGAGGACAAGCAATCTCTAGGAAAGGAGGACTGTCATGTCCCTTTTTCACCCTAGCGCTAATTTTCATTTTGGAGGGAAGAATAGTGTTTTTTAACACTGAAATAAATTTAAAAATAATAATAATAATAATTAATAAATTTATATTTTTAAAATAACATTTAAATTTATGTTGTTGGTGCCAAAGGCTATGAATTAATTCTCTCCTTGCTAGGCTGACTTTTTGGTTAGCGTTAGAATTTAGCAGAGTCTTCTACCTTCAGAAGATCACCACGAATTTGGAAAGGCATTGGCATCCATGCAATCGGGGAGGACGTAGTCTCTTGCCCTTTTTGCATGCAGGTTTGGACATAGCTGCAAACTCTGTGAATTCATGTTGGCACATTTTTATCTTGCATTCTCCAATTTTTACCTTCACCAAGTTATGAATTCTAAGCTATTTCAATATTGACAGGTTCTACACTCTTGCATCTATCCAGAGCTAAGTGATCACATATCATCTCAACACATTGAGAGTCTCTACCACACCTGGGAGGATATTCATCCCCATGGGTCACAGAAAGGGTGCATCATGCATCATCCCAAGTCGATGACATCTCTCAAGCTCAGGTTGTTCGACTCCCTGATCCAGTGAAGGCCACATGAGCTCGTCTAAATGCCAAGCAGCAACAAAAGAGCCATATCTATATCCACGTACCAATTCAGGAAATCGTTGCACCATTCCACAGGAGTAATTCCATAACAAAGGCACTATTCCATAGTTCGGGTCTTATTCACAGCTCTAAGGGGGAAATTGAGTGTTGTATGATGTCAGCAATATGATGGTTATCAATGTGTAGGAAAATACGTGTGTGAGTGATATATGAAGCAAGCGTACTTCAATTGGTTCAAGGATTGAGATTTGGATATGATATTTTCTTTGCCGAGTAATTGCTTCATTGTCTGAGTATTATATGTAGTTTTGAGTCACCTATTAGCCTAAAGATTGAATAATTGTGGAATTTATGTGTTGGATTCAATGTTTGTCATTTCTTGACTATTTCTAGTATTAACAATAATTGGCATATTTTAGTGGAGTTCTGTGTTTGGCTACTTAACTGAGATTGATACTTCGTGATTGCTTGATCATTCTTCCTATTTCTTAGTGTGAAATCTCTGATCTGGTATTTTATATCATATAGTTGTGTAATAGTTGATTGTGATCTAGTGTCTAATTGGTGAATTGTGCTATTGATTATACTTTCCTAGTTGAGCATCTTATAGAAATTAAGAGTTGGGGGGATCTAACTTCAACATAACTACACAAGTAAACTATAGAAATCCAAAAGAGTGGGTTTTGTAGAGAAAGATGGTTGTTGGTGTGTGCAATTGTAGGAAACTTGAGGAGGGTCAACAAATGCACATTGATCAAATTTGAGCATGTCTACAATTTTATTTAGTTATGTATCCTTCTATCCAAGTAGTATAAACTATCATTGCATTCAACTATCTACAAAAACCAGTAGATGGTGTCGCCTTGTGAGAGATTTCAGAGTAAAATTATAATAATTTCCAAGGATAAATTCTAGGCATTTTTACACCACTTACTAATTTTGAGATCCAAGTTGATTAATTATGTACTTTCTTTGGATTTGAGAATGAAAAGATGTGCATTGTTGTGCTAATTGAGTGTAATCAATCAAAAGTTTAATTATTCAATCACTTAGTGGTAGTTGTAATTATTTGAAGATTTGGAGAGAAAGAGAGAGCAAGTTTGATATGAAATAGTTTAGCAACTCTCCATGACTACTGCTTAGCTTTTCTAATAATACAACATTATGATGATGTGCCTTAGTCTTCTTTTTAGATTTATGTCAATATTTAAGTGTAGTGGAGAGGATTGGATACTCCTGGGTCTCTAGGACAGGGAAGAGTCTACAGGGAGTTAATGGCTATCTATTACCTCAAGGACAAAAGCTCAAGTGATAGGTGACAATTAAGAGAGTCTAAACTATGCTTTTGGGTTTTCTCGATGTTTATTGAAAAGACACTTCAAAATCCAAGTGAATAGACCTCAAAGGTCTTGGGAGATAGACAAACAAGCCTCCGACTAGAGGACGAAAGTGCGTATGGAGGACAACAACGCAAAATACTAGCATCTCATTTAGACCAAAGATAGAATCTGCTACCATAGACAATTAGGATCTGCTAACTACCCCAAAGCTAAAGTTAAACAATTTTACTAATCTAAGCAGAATGCTAAAAATGTAGGAACACACTACCAGAAGAATAATTAAACAAGTAAATAAACTATTAATAAAAATGACGAGTAGTGGAAGAAAAGGGATGAACTCATAGTGGGTCCAACTATGAAGCCTCCCACAAGCTCCTCATAGACAAACCTATACACACAAAAATAGGAAAAATGTTGGGGCTGATTTTCAAAGCTTGCCTTGGTCAAACCCCTGCTTTGGTGTTTCCAACTCCATGGATAGCCAAATAGACAACGATATAGGAAAATAGATAAAAAAGTGATAAGACAAGACATAGAATATGCAAAATAACAAGTATGTTATTCAATAACAACTATAATGAAATTAAAGTAAATATTACCCTCCCTCCAATGAGCTTTGTGAAGCCTAGAGGAAGAATAGTGCCTTTGAAGCTTGAGATGGCCATTCAAGAACGTGGTGTAGAGATCTTGAACTTGCAAGAATGGAAGATGTAGTGTTGCAAGAAGAGAGATAGATGGAAGAGAATGTGAGAATGAAGTGTTAGAATGAGAGTGTGAGATGGAATTTCTAGAATGGAATAGAATGAGAGTGAGAGGAAAGAATATGGTCAAATTGTATGCCAAAGAGTTGTTCCCAGGAACACCTGCAATTGCAGAGGCATTACACTTCCCGGGAAGGTGACAGTGTAATGTCCCAATGGCCACATGATCAAGAATCTTGTCAAGATGTTCGAGAAAGATGGGCCAAAATGCAATGTAAACACTCAAGATTAATGTAATATTGATGCAATATGCCTAGATGAAATTATCTAAATGCAAAGGACTAATAAAATAGATTGATTTTGTATGCAAAACTAAGAAATGCAAAGTCTTTGAAAACAGACTGTGATATGCAAAAAGAACTAAAAACATGAACAAACAATAACAAAACTTAATGAAATTGAATGATTTGCACCTGGAGGTTGAAAGCTGATGTTGAGAGGTTTTGGAATGTTGTAGAGATCGGTGTTGAAGCCCATTGGGACTCATTCGCCATAGATGGTGAATTAGTACTGTTTCTGGTGAAAACTATCGGAATAGGTTTTGGGATGTCGGGAACAGAAAACTTAAAAAAAAAAAAATTCCATCTTGGCAATGGGACTCATTCGCCACAGATGGCGAATTAGTCCACCTGAAGATTTCTGAAAAGTCATGGGTCAACTCTGTGGGTTTTGATTTGCATTTTTCTACCTAATAGGTTGTTGGATCCAAATCTAGAAAATCTGACGGGAAAGTGTTCTCCAAGCTTCAAATAGGGTTATGTTGACTTTGAATGATCTTTGACAATTTGATGAAACTTTTAAGACCTATCTCTTTGACAAACCTGCATATAAGACCTACAAAAAATACATGCAAAGAGGGGAAAAGTGTTGAGGGTTAGAGTATAGGGGTTTTCCTTGGTCAAACCCCGGTTTGGTAATCAAACCCTTGATAATGAAATAAAATAAAGAGAGAATGATGAACAAATAACATGCAATGTCATAAACTCACTAGACCCTTAATGTTGAATTTCGAAGATATGTTGCTCCAAGATGCTTAAATGCTATGATGAATGAATGAATGAATGGAATGGGGGATGGAATGAATAGAAAATTGTATATTTATACACAATTATGACCTAATTTCCCAAAAGTACATCACAGGACGACCTTAGGTCTTAAGAAATAAAAACCCACCAATAATTTGAATTTATTTTGATTTTTGTGCCAAGAGGGACTCATTCACCCCTAATGGAAAATGGGTCCCACTCAAGGCATATGAATGGGTGTCAGAAATTAAGTTGTCTTAAATGATATTTGTCAAGATTATATTCAAAAATACACTTAATTAAGGCCTGTAAGTGCATAAAAGGGCCAAATAAAGCATAAAAAGGTGTATTTGTTGATGACAATTCTAAAAAAGCATGAAATTTTGTTACAACACTTTACAACACTTTAAAATACGACTTGGTAAGTGATAAAAAAGGGGGTATGTAAGTGAGTTATAATAAGAAGAGTCTAGAAAAGTGTAAAAATGTGTTAAAACACTTCACAACACCTTTACAAGACATCATAAAGTCTTAATGATTCATAAAGATTCAAGACCTAGAGTGAATGTGTGGGCCACATTGCAACATTAAATCAAGGTGAAATCAAGCCAAATAAGCACAAGGAGAGACAAAACAAGAAAAAGTAGAAGGGTTACTTTTTCCATGTCCACAGTTAGCCCCAACTTTAGTGAGAGGATGAACTTGCTTCAAACTGACACTAAAGTAGCCGAACATGCAATCAAGAGGGGTCTGAATGTACTAATACTTGGTGAGATGAGACAACAACAATCAAGAGGGATGATCAAGCCCCTAGGATCAAGATCCCATGGAAAACCAAACATAAGCACAAAGGAACACACATAAGAATGAAAGAGAAAAGTTGGATCAAGCTTCTATCGTTTGTCCATCCCGTTGTGGATCAGATCTAGGTTGTTTGTTCGGAAAGAAATGCATACTCACTCTGGGGTGACGGAACTCATGGTTGTCCACTAGGTGAAAAATCCCAAAAGGTGAGAAACATACACTCACGGCTGGTATGTACTCATAAACACACAAGTGGCTATGGGGAAAAGTCATGCCTCAAAATTGGTGCAGGGGCACCCGAGCTCCTTAAGGATCACTTGAAGGGTCAAGAGGATGCAGGGGTCCTGAAGACCTATCAAACATCTCAGAGCATCAACTATGCCATTTGGGAACCTATAATGGCCTTTGGAGTGGATAAATGTATTGGAAGGATCAAAAGTCCTGAGGGTCCTAATAAGGAGCCTAGGACCAAAATGAATTGTAAGTGGACCAATAGTGTCCTACGAGTTTAGATAGGAATATAATGTTTTAATTAAGTCAAATAAGGTTGAATAATAAAATCTAATAGTTTTGGAGGGTTTTTAGTGAGTAGAAGTTAATAAATGAGAAGTTGGAAATTCAAATTTTGAAATCCAACGGTTAGTTTCAATTTGGGTGGGTAAGTAGGTTTTAGGTGTTTTAGCAATAATAATGTAATGCAACTGATCCAAATCGGTTGGAACAGTTGTGGAATGAGTCTACAAACCTGGAGAAAGCATTTGTATGGAGGGTTGGTTGATGGTACAAAATTGGTACAGACTGCTATAGGAAAAAGCAATAAAACATCTAATTTCTTGCATTTTCTTGTGTCTTTTGATGAATTTATGATTTACATTGAAGAAATGTTTAGTTGGATGATTTAGAGACTTATACTTACATGTTTTAAAACCCTTTGTATGTCCTAATAAGCAATATCAATCAATTCTTTGTATAATATAACTAATTGTCTTAAGGAAGTGCAGATTTTCACTATTTTTTTGGGAGTTTCAATGGATGATTGATCCATTTCATGGAAGAATGTGACTGAACCTATGAAATGGATCACCTCTAACATGTATCATACATAATTAACAAGGTAATGTGTAGGAAGGAGGAGTTTTAAGGTGTACACCGTGAGTTGACAAGGCAAAGTACCTAAGGTGTAGCAGTAGGAGATCTACCTGAATAAGGGGCATGTTTATGAGTTGGAAATGTTTAAACATGTTGAGTCATTGGTGAAAAGTCAAAGAATTGGTTCTGGAAGTGATTAGAAGGCTAGTTTTCAAGAAGCCCTAGTTTTAGGGGAATTAATTGAGGGTTTTGTGTTTGAGGGTCTTAAGGGTGTCATGGGAGTCTAAGACCTCAAAAATCCTTAGTGTGGAGACAATTTAAGACACTGTAGAAAGTTTCATAATCAGGGGATAAGATTTGAGTAGTGTTGATTTGGAAAAAAATGCTAATTAGGCCTTAATTTTGTGGAAACAACAGGTTTTGGAAGGATTGGTCTGGAACAAGAGCCATTAGGGTTTGAATATGTTGTGCAGCATCATAAAACACATTTGAATCAATCATTAGTTTAGGGATTCATTTGGGAAAGTTGAGAGAAAAGTCAAAAAAATACTCACTATAGACCTAGTTGGGCTAGAAGCCTAGTCAAGGTGAATAAGTAAGTTTGTGTCTGAGATAGAGGCTTGGGGCTTTGTAACCATTCAAGATAGGGCTGGTGAAGTTTCTTAAGAGCATTCCAAGGGTTTGGATCCATAAGGGAAGAATATAATTCAATAGTGAACCTTGAGCCTTATCTCCATAGGGGTGCCTAGAAGAGGGTTTGAGAGTGCATCATTGTAATCCTTGAAATCATTGTGTTTTTCCAAAAGTCCCATACCCTCTGCATCAAAAATGGGCTTCCTACTCAACCATACTAAAGTTATACCTTTTGATAACTTTAATAAGGCACCACAAAGGACAATGTTTCGTGCTTCATGAGACAAGCAAAGCTCTGTATGCTTAGAACTCATGAACAAATGTGATAGCACCACAAGCATGCAAGTTTTGTTATGCAAGGTGGCCATGTAAATGCAAAATGTAACATGCAAAATAATGTTCAAAGGAGTCTTGCTTAGTTCATGCAAGGTCTATAACTTAGGGAACATTGTGTCTAATGTCTCCAAGAGAGGATTGATCAAAGGATAGAAAATTTGCAACTTAGGGGATGCAGTGCATCGTATCAGGCCACTAAGAGGAATGTAATATGCTAAGAGAGATCACGCTCATGGACACTATACCCAATGTCATCCACAAAGTGACAAACGCATCGTATGAAACAAGAAGGCTGGACTAAGAACCAAAAAGAAAAATGAAAATGAATAATGCCAATGTATGCCCCCACTTTACAGGAATTGCTACACATCGTACTATGAGCAATTACTTTAAAGTAGCAAATGAAAAACACAAAAAGAAATAAGACATGTGAACCAACTTGGAAATCCCCTATGCCAAGTCATATGTTTCTGAGTAAGGCCGCGTCATGCAAATGTAAAGGGAACAAAAGAAAGAGGGTTTTCCCCCAAAAAGGAACACACCAAACACATAAGGGATCTATAGATTTGGGGTCAATATGTTCGTTGCTACAATATTTTGATTAAAAGCTCGAAACTGTCATCATTCCCCAAATACACATAGAACTAGAAGAATGACACAAAAAGGTGAAAACAAAAGAGAAAGAAAGATCTGTGTGGGTCAACATGGAAGAGACATAGGATGTCTCGACACCTTGCATCATCCCCAAAAAGAAAATACAAGCAAAAAGCAAAAGAAAAGGTGAAAGAAAAGGAAAATATTTTGGGTCAACATGAAAGAGACATTTCGGTCTCAATGCCTTGCGTCATCCCCAAAATGAAAACACAAAACAAAAGCGCAAAAGAAAATAAAAATACCTTTTGGGTCAACATGGAAGAGGACATGGGGCATCTCAATGCTTTGCATCATCCCCTAAAGGAAAACACAAAACAAAATAAATGTACAACGTATAGAAGAATGAAGGGACAAATAGAGGAATTGTTCAAAGAGAGAGAGAACAACACGTCATGAGAGATAACATTATGCACATGCAATCACACCAAAGAAAAGAAAAGAAAAATGTAAAAGGCTAGCAAGGCGAATGCAAGTCAACCATCTAACAAGTCATCTGCCTCCCAATCATGTTTGAAAGGTGGACAACTAGATAGAGGGACAAGAGAAAGGGTTGACCTAGGTGAAGTTCCAGGCTCATCTCTCTGTACAGGAGATATCTCGGTTAAGCTCATAGACAAGGAAAACAATGTGTTTAATCCATTATGGATTTCTTCGTCGATTTTTGTTGTTTCCTTATTGTCATCTAGGTTAACCACAATAGGAGGATGAATGATTATATCTAAAGGAGAGTGTATCTCTTCTTGTGATTGTTGTATTGAATTATTTTGTGATGGGTCAGGAGGAGGGTTGTGAGGGATTGCTTCTATCAAATGGGGATTATGATTTTCTTTGTTTTCTTCTGCATGTAACTAATGAGCAAGGAGACGGCATTGACGCCTACACTTCCTAGCACCTTAGTTTCTTTTGATTCTATTTTGAAGTTGTGTGGGTGTAAGAGTGGGTTGATCCACCATAGGCTTCTTTTCTTCCCTAAGGGGGAAACAAAAGGAACCATAAGAGGTGGGTCAATCACTTTCTCTTTTACTATATAAACTTGTTTTATACAAGGGGGCATAACGGGGTTGGTGTCATTATCTCTTGGGCATTTGGATGATGAAGTTGAAGTGTTTATTATTGATTGATCTTGATTTGTTGGTTCAGGTTTAGGTTGAAGCATTGTCTCATTTAGGATGGAGTGTCGGAAGTGGATGGGGATATGTTACGAAGAAACAATTCTGCTATGTGTTTGGCTTTGAATTTTTGATAGGCAATGAAAAAGAAGTCTTTGTGGGGTGTTATGAGTTCCATGGGCTCAGGCCAAAAGGCTTCTAAGGAGAAATTTCCTTTAGAAGACAAAGGGTTAAAGCCACTATGGTGAATAGTGATTATGTCATTGTCAAGCAGAAAATTTAAACATTTGTGTATGACTAAAGGGACAGCTTTCATCGAGCAAAGCCATGGATGGCCTAGTCGCAAACGAAACCGATCTGACTATGGAATGATAGAGAATGTTACATCCAATGTTTTAGGTCCTATCTATAATGGAAGGATGATTGATCCTATTGTAGGGCAAGCAAAACCATTGTGTTTTTTTATCCATGCTCTTGGTTTTTCATAATCATCTTGATAAAGATCATGTAATACCGAAAATTCCTCAGTGATCACATTCTCTCCATAGGCAGGATCTGTGAGTATCCCATTAGTGGGCTTATCATAAATATGGTCGGCTATGTAAAGAGGACCATTGGGAAGATTCAGAAGGATGTCCTTAGAAGAGAAAGCAATATCAAGGGATTTCTTAGGTTGGCCCTTACGAGGGATAACATCTATCGTACCTACCATTTCATTCATAGGATTAATAGTAGTGGTATGTGGAATAGGATCAGGATGTTCCATAGTTGTATGAACATTCATCACATCATTGTTTTGAGCTTCACTAGCTTTCACAAAGGACACATTATGTTTGGGCATTGGATTGGTAAAATATTGCAAATTTTGATTTGGTGAGGCAACAAACTTATTGCCTTGAACATTAACATTTGAAATGGATAGATGACAAGAATCAATGAGGTCTTGCACTAGGTGTTTAAGATGCTTACACTATTCTGTGTCATGTCCATTTTGTCTATGATAATGGCAATAAGCATTAGGTTGAAAGGTTGGAGGCAAAGGCTTAGTAGGATCCAGTGGTTTAACAGTAGGTAAAGTAATCATATGTTGTTCCAACAGTTGGTACATTGTGTTATTCAAAGAGTGTTTGGTAAAGGTGTAAATTATCTTTTTGGATCTCCATAACTATAAGGTATTGCAGCTTTAACAGTTGTTACTTGGTTGTTAATGGGTTGAGTTGGTTGTTGAGGAGAGGGGTTAAATTGTAAGAATCCTTTGTTTGGTTTTCTAAAGGGTTGTGAATTGTTTGGGTTGACATGTTCAAATTTCTCAGCTCAACTAGTAGTGGACTTGGCATCATGACTACTAACCAAATTGTGATAGTCACAAAGGGTTGTACATAAATGCATGAAAGAGGGAAAATTCATCATGGTCAATTTATCTTGGATTTTACTTTGTAAATTTTCAATGAACATCTTTTGGCGATGTGGATCAGGAACCTTGGCATCGATTTGGGCATAAAGTGACTGATAACGTGAGATGAAATTAGTTACTTTTTCATTCACATTTTTTTTACATCTCATTAAATCAACCAATGTCTTTTTGGGAGTCATGTGTACTTGAAAATGATTTATAAATGCATCAACAGTTCATTAAATGAACGAATTGAATTGTTTGGTAAGAATGAAAACCACTCCAAGGCAATGTCCTTTAAGGTCCTAGGAAACAATTTAGCTATCAATTTATCGTCAAGGACAAAATCACTACAAAAGGCGGTATAGGCATTAACATGATTAGTAGGATTTCCCTTCCCTCCGTACTCCTCAAATCTAGGTATCTCAATTCCTTGTGGCATCGATGTTCTTAATATGTCCAAAGATAATAAGTTGCTACAAACATAATAGGTGCATGGGGCATTTTGACTTTGACTTATGGTGGATATTTGTTGTTGCATAGAGGAAATAGTGTGGAAGAGTTGTGTGATGAGAGGATCAGGATAGGTGGTAGGAGGTGGAAGAGAGAATGGTGATGGAGTGTATGTAGTAGTAGGACAAGTGAAGGGAACACTGATAGGTGGGAAGGTGGTGGAGGATAGAACGTTCGATGCCACAAAATGAACTAGGAGTGCTAGTAGGAATACCGAAGGAAGGAGTGACATTACTAACAAATTGCATGACTATTGCAACTTGGGGAGTGGTGTAGGTAGGTATGGATGCTATGGTTGAAGGGGAAGGAATGTGAGGTCCTTCGTGGCTAACCACAGTGTTTGTTGGTTGAGATGTACTAGAGGTGGAAAGAGCATGTTTGTGGTATATCTCAACAATTTGTTTCATAACATTTAGGCCTTCACTTTCAATCAGGCAATGGATGTTTTCTATAGTAGGAATCAAAGTGGTTGAAATGTTTTCAAGACACAAGTTATGTTGAAGATGTGTTAAGTCCTCATGAATGTTAATGACTTTGTCTTGTGGAATGTGATCGTTTTGTGTCAACTTGCATGTTATTGGAAGCCAAAACATTGCTAAAGGTAAGGTCCATGCCTAATGCACTATTATCAATACCAGGAGTAGTAGCTCGAGACAAACCAAGGTCCACAATGAGTGTGTTATTATGGGATGCCATGAGTCGTGAACTTCTTCTCACTAAAGTATTATCAATAGGGCACCAAACACTCATACAAAGGCTACTAAAGGTGGGGTGAAATGCAAACTAGGAGCAATAAAATGCTAATAACAAAAATTTTGGAAATTGTAACAAAGATACAATAATAGAAAATAGAAATGCAAATTTTTTTTTTAAAGTAACAAAAATTACGGTGCAAAATATGCAACTAGACTAATTCGCCTAGGGTGGCAAATGAGTCCAGGGATAATGTTTTTTGATTTTTTTCAAAAAATTTAAGATGATTTGTATGCTTTTCAGATTGTCTGATGCAAAACTATGACACAGATGCAAACTTTTAGTGTTTTTAAATGATTGAAAATGCAAAAATGAAAGCTATATGATCTTTTCACTAATGCATTTTTGAAAACCCTAGGATGCAAAACAATGCAAAACCTAATGCAATGTTGATGCACACTAGCCCTAGGATGTAAATGCACTTGAAATCAAAAGTGAAAATGTTCTGAAGTCGAGTTCATCAAAATGTAAACAAAGATTTTGGCTTCTAATGGCTTTATTGTACTTCTAGGCTTTTTCACCTAAAAGGAGAAAGATGGGCCAAAATGCAATGTAAACATTCAAGATTAATGCAATATGGATGCAATATGCCTAGATGAAATGATCTAAATGCAAAGGACTAATAAAATAGATTGATTTTGTATGCAAAACTAAGAAATGCAAAGTGTTTGAAAACACATTGTGATATGCAAAAAGAACTAAAAACATGAACAAATAATAACATAACTTAATGAAACTGAATGAGGTGCACCTGGAGGTTGAAAGCTAATGTTGAGAGGTTCTGGAATACTGCAGAGATCAGTGTTGAAGCCCACTGGGAATCATTCGCCACATATGGTGAATTAGTCATGTTTCTGGTGAAAACTATTGGAATAGGTTTCGGTATGCCGAGAACAAAAAACTTCAGAAAACACTTTTTCCAGCCTGGCAAGGCAAATTAGTCCACCTGTAGATTTCTAAAGAATTCAATGGTCAACTTTGTGGGTCCCAATCTGCACTTTTTTGCTTGACAAGTTGCTAGATCCAAATCTGAAAAATCTGACAGGAAAGTGTTCTCCAAGCTTCAAATAGGGTTATGTTGACTTTGAATGATCTTTGACAATTTGATGACACCTCTAAGACCCATCTCTTTAACAAACCTACATATAAGACCTACAAAACACACATGCAAAGAGAGAAAAAGTGTTGATGGTTAGAGTATAGGGGTTTACCTTAGTCAAACCCCAGTTTGGTAATCAAACCCTTGATAATGAAAAAAAATAAAGAGAGAATGATGAACAAATAACATGCAATGTCATAAACTCACCAGACCCTTGATGTTGAAGTTTTAAGATATGCTACTCCAAGATGCTTAAATGCTTGATTGAATGCTAGAATGCTTAAATGCTATGATAAATAAATGAATTATGTTGATGGTGGATGAATGAATGGAATGGGGGATGGAATGAATAGAAAATCATATATTTATACACAATTATGACCTAATTTCTCGAAAATACATCACAGTCCGACCTTAGGTCTTAAGAAATAAAAACCTGCCAATAATTTGAATTTATTTTATTTTTGTGCCAAAAGGGACTCATTCGCCCCTAATGGCGAATGGGTCCCACTCAAGGCATGTGAATGGGTGTTGGAAATTAAGTTGTCTTAAATGATATTTGTAGGGTTTATATTAAAAAATACACTTAATTAAGGCCTGTAAGTGCATAAAGGGGCCAAATAAAGCATAATAAAGGTGTATTTGTTGATGACAAGTCTAAAAAAGCATGAAAGTTTGTTACAAGACTTTACAACACTTTAAAATAAGACTTGGTAAGTGATAAAAAAGGGGATATGTAAGTGAATTATAATAAGAAGAGTCTAGAAAAGTGTGAAAATGTGTTATAACACTTCACAACACCTTTACAAGACATCATAAAGTCTTAATTAATGATTCATAAAGATTCAAGTCCTAGAGTGAATGTGTGGGCCACATTGCAACATTAAATCAAGGTGAAATCAAGCCAAATAAGCACAAGGAGGGACAAAACAAGAAAAAGTAGAAGGGTTACTTTTTCCGTGTCCACAAATAATAATTAATAAATTTATATTATTAAAATAACATTTAAATTTATGTTGTTGGTGCCAAAGGCTAAGAATTAATTTTCTCCTTGTTGGGCTGACTTCTTGGTTGGCATTAGTATTTAGCTAGGTCTTCTACCTTTGGAAGATCGCCACGAATTTAGAAAGGCATTAGCGTCCATGCAATCAGGAAGGATGTAGTCTCTCACCCTTTTTGCACACAAGTCTAAACATAGTCGCAAACTCTGTGAATTTGTGTTGGCACATTTTCATCTTGCATTCTCCAAGTTTTCCCTTCGCCAAGTTTTGAGTTCTAAGCTATTTCAATATTGACAGGTTCTACACTCCCACACCTATCCGAAGTTGAGCGATCACATATCATCTCACTACATCGAGAGTCTCTACCATGCCTAGGAGGATATCTATCCACCCAAGTCACAAAAAGGGCGCATCATGCCTCATCCCAAGTCGACGACATCTCTCAAGCTCAGGTTCTTCGACTCCTTGATCCGGTGAAGGCCGCTCGTGAATGCCAGGTAGCAATGGAAGAGCCCTATATATATCCATGTACCAGTTCAGGAAATCATTGCACCATTCCACATGAGTAATTCCATAACAAAGGTGCTATTCCATAGTTTGGGTCTATTATTCACAGCTCTGAGGGAGCAATCAAGTATTGTATGATGTCGGCAATATGATGGTTATCAATGTGCAAGCAAATACTTGTGTGAGTGATATTTGAAGTAGGTGTACTCCAGTTGGTACAAGGATTGGGATTTGGATATGATATTTTCTCTGCCAAGTAATTGCTTCATTGTCTTAGTATTATATGTAGTTCTGAGTGGCCTATAGCTTGAAGATTGAATAATTGTGAATTTTCTGTGTTGGATTCAGTGTTTGTCATTTCTTGACTATTTCCAATATTAACAATAATTGGCATATTTCAGTGGAGTTCTGCGTTTGGCTACTGAACTGAGATTGATACTTCATGATTGCTTGACCATTCTTCCTATTTGTCAGTGTGAAATCTATGGTCTAGTATTTTATATCATATAGTTGTGTAATAGTTGATTGCGATTTGGTGTCTAATTGGCGAACTGTGTTATTGATTATACTTTCCTAGTCGAGCATCTTACAGAAAGTAACTGTTGGGGGGATCTAACTTCAATATAACTACGGAAGTAAACCATAGAAATCCAAAAGAGTGGGTTTTGTAGAGAAAGATGGTTGTTGGTGTGTGCAATTGTAGGAAACTTGAGGAGGGTCAACAAATGGACATTGATCAAATTTGAGCATGTCCACAATTTTATTAAGTTATGTATCCTTCTATCCAAGTAGTAGAAACTATCATTGCATTCAACTATCTACAAAAACTAGTAGATGGTGTCGCCCCAAGAGGGATTTCAGAGAAATTATAATAATTGATAAGGATAAATTCTAGGCATTGTTACACCACTTACTAATTTTGAGATCCAAGTTGATTAATTATGATGTACTTTCTTTGGATTTGAGAATGAAAAGATGTACATTGTTGTGTTGAGTGTAATCAATCAAAAGTTTAATTATTCAAACACTCAGTGGTGGTTGTAGCTACTTGAAGATTCAGAGAGAAAGATAGAGCAAGTTTGATATGAAATAGTTTAGCAACTCTCCATGACTACTGCTTAGCTTTTCTAATAATACAACATTATGATGGTGTGCCTTGGTCTTCTTTTTAGATTGATGTCAGTATTTAAGTGTAATGGAGAGGATTTGATACTCCTAAGTCTCTAGGATAGGGAAGAGTCTACAGGGAAAGAATGGCTATCTATTACCTCAAGGACAAAAGCTCAAGTGATAGGTGACAATTAAGAGAGTCTAAACTATGTTTTTGGGTTTTCTAGATGTTTATTGAAAAGTCACTTCAAAATCCAAGTGAACAGACCCCAGAGATCTTGGGAGATAGACAGACAAGCTCTCGGCTAGAGGACGGAAGCACGTACCAAGGACAATAGTGCAAAACACTAGCATCTTGTATAGACCAAAGATAGAATCTGCTACCAGAGACTTAGGATCTGCTAACTACCCGAAAGCTAAAGTTAAACAATTTTACTAATCTAAGTAGAATGCTAAAAAATGTAGGAACACACAACAAGAATAATTAAACAAGTAAATAAACTATTAAGCAAAATAACAAGTAGTGGAAGAAAAGGGATGAACTCACAGTGGGTCCAACTATGAAGCCTCCTGCAAGCTCCTCATAGACAAACTGTTGTGACCTTTTCACACATAAGCCCCATTGCAAAATGGGGACCCCTAATTTTGGCTTTGCTTTTGGTTTGATGTTGGTTTTGTTTTTGTTGTTGTCTCTCTCTCGTTAAAGTCTACCTTTCCGGATTATTGCACGTCGGTAGGCTTAAGCGTGAAATTGACCATGTCTAAAAATTAGGTTCATCTTTCGGTCATTCGAGGTCGAATAAAGTGAATAAATTGAAAATTGAGTTTAACATTGTTGTCAGTGTGCCTCCAGCAGGCTCTCAACAAATTTTCATCAAATTCTGAGGTACTTACTATTTTTAGTAAGTGTGCAATTACGGGCAATCTGTCAGCATTTTTGAGGTTCCGACAGTTACACGACATTCAAAGCACATCAGGCTACTTGCGTGCAAATTTGACCCAGCGGACAACTTTCTATTTTTAGCGATTCCGGCTTAAGGACAAATTCCGAGGGGTTCCGGTGAGTTTTCTTTGCATGTTGGCATATTTCTTAAGGTTTCGAGGACCTTAGAGTGATATAACATGCAAAGCGAGATGACCACTTTCAGAATTCAGCCTTCGGAGGCTATTTTTAGGGTTTGCATGTCGGGGTTTCTTTTGCATGTCAGGTGATTCCTGATGGGTTTTTCGAGAGCTTCGCGATGGTGTGACATGCAAACGGAGATACCCACTCAGTAAGGAGCTTGCTATTTTTAGCAGGTGTGTCGGCTGGCCCGCTTCAGCGATTGAGAATGCGAGCTGATGGCGATTACCCGCAGCGAAGAAAGCTTGAGAGATCATTTGATCTCATCACGAGGAAGCCCGAATTAGGGTTTCAACCCGAACTGAAAAAGAGAGTCAAAAGTCAAAATTTTGAAAACCAATGTAAACCACAGCGATCCCGGCATCCTTAATTTGTCACGCTGTAGTAAAATTTCAAGTCAAAGCGGAGCACTTACTATTTATAGTAGAATCATTTGAAATAGGCTAGAAATAGCAAGTGGGTTGCATGCGCCCGATGTCGGCTGATAAAGATCCCGATGGTGAGGAAGCGCCTCATTCGAATTTCAAATCAAACAGAGCTGTGGAGGTACCAGAAACGAGAGGTTACTATAAATAGCAAAACACTTCCCAAAATATGCTATTTTTAGCAGGTCAACTCAGAATGGCAGTGTCGACAGATTGTTGAAGTCGTAAGGATCCGGTGTTCAAAATTTCAAATCAATCTGAGCTTCAGAGATACAGGAATCAAGAGACTTACTATTTATAGTAAGAAGCTGGCGAAGATGAGAAAAAGTTCTAAGTCTGGGGCTTCATCCGGTATCAACATGAAAATGCGCCCCCTCAAGGATGAAGAAACACAAAAATTCTCTCTAAGTCACGAAGATATCCTCCGGCTAAAGCAAAATCGCCCTCGGCTGGGGCAGAAAAATTCTCTAAGTGTAAAGTTCATCCTGCTCCTATGGTAAAAATCGCTAACACAATGTCTTGTGTTTAAAAAAATTCTAAGTATAAATCTGCCTCCACTGGCAAAATGCGCCCAAGGAGAGAAAAAGTCAAAGAGTCAAAGGAGTTTCATCCTCCACTATAGGCAAAATGCGCCCATCCTTCACACCATGTCATATGCGCCCATGTATCAAGCTTCATCCACCTCAACATGAGAAATGCGCTCAAGCTAAGGAAGGAGTCAACAAGGTCAAAGGGGCGTTGGAAACTTTATCCTCCTCCTATGCTCAAATGCGCCCAAATGAGGGCATGTAAGGACAAAATAAGGGAGCTCAAGGGTCACATGTTGGGCGTTGGAAGTTTATCCTTCAGCACATATGAAATGTGCCCATGCTAGGAAGTAAGAAGAGGAGTCAAAGAAGAGTCAAAGGTGGCATTCGAAGTTTCATCCTCCTCTACATGCAATATGCGCCCATTCTCTTGCCTATGAGATATGCGCCAAGTAAAGAGTAAGTGTGGTGGTGAAATAAAAAAAAATTACTTAGGCGTTGGAAGCTAAGTCTTCTTGCAAGTGTGAAATGCGCCTGAGGTAAGGTGAATAGGAGTTGACAAGTGAAGGCGTTGGAATTTAAAAAAGAAATATATCCCTCATGAGATATAAAATGCGCCCAAGGCATTTAAAAGAGAATTTTTTTTAAGTGAGTTGATAAAGAATTCCTCACCACAGGCAAGATGATAGATAAATGAAAATTTTCTAAGGGAAAATTTTTCAAAAAAATGCCAAGTGATTCAAAAAAAATAAAATTTCTAAGGCGTGAAGTATTTTCTCCCTTAAAGAAACGCCTAAGTCTGGTGAGATGGTGAGTTTTCCTGAAGTCCGAGTGGAGTTGCCAGTGATGAAGTCAGAAGGTGCCAACATTGCAGGATGAATTAAAATTTTCAAGTCAGAGCAACAAGATTTTCACATATGTGGATAACGGATTTAAATTTCACAGGAAAATTATTTTTTCTAAGGTTCAAAATTCAAGAAAAATAAAATGAACCCGTTCGTTGTGCACCCATGAGTTCGTCGCGTTCTGAAGGAAATTTTCTTCTGGGTATCGAAGTTTATCGATGAGGAGTTGATTTTAAAAGCCTTCCATTAGCCGCTCACGGCCTTGAGGATGAGGATTACGATGAGCCTTTGGATTGATAGAGTTTTCCTAAGGGAAATTTGAAAATTTTCTAAGGCAAAATGAAGAAAATGTGTTTTCAAGGTGAAATTCTCCAGACGATGAATTTGAAAGGAACTGCCTAGGTGAATTTGCTCAAATTCTTCGTGGGGATAGTCTTCTTGAGCCAGAGATGAATGAGATCAAAATTGCGAACACCTCAGCTGGAAAAGTAAAGGGGAATACAGTTGAAGTCAAGATGTTGGAAAATCTTGAAGGATGAAGTTGACTAAGGAAGGCGATGAACGCTTGAAAGTTAGAGCGTGAAAATC
>VDFB02172216.1:0-15254 GCA_007258455.2 Sequoia sempervirens
TGGCCTTATAATTTGCAATTTACCACCTTGCATAAGGATAGTCATCATAACTCATGCATTTTGCTTTCCCCACATTTATGTTCTTCCATTATTTCTTTGGGAGATCTATTTAAACCATCATGTTGTGTGGATTATGCTTGGAATTGATGGCCACTTAACTAGCATTATTGATGTTGATGCGCCAAATAATCAGTGTTCCACGGGGTTTTGGGGAGGGGGAAGGGGTGATGGCAGGGGACATGTTTCGAGGACACGAACTCTAAGTTTGGGGGCGGCAGAGGGTAGCAGCAAGGGGGTGCAGGGTGTTGAAATACATATAGTACTTGAAAAAATAGTTATAAAAATATGTATAAGTATAAGAATTATACATCTTGGAGACAACTAGGAGTCCCCTAGACATCTTAAGGACATCCTAGCATCCTCAAAGTCCTAGCAGAATCTTGGAGACAATGACACTAGTGGTGGGATGGTGGCGTTGGTGATGGGCTAGTGGGGGGATGTCCCCCCCAAGTCCCCAGGTCTCCAAGATGTCCCCGTCTAGGAAACACGAGGTTTTTTGGGGAGAACGTGTCCCTGTGGAACACTACAAATAATGAGCCAAAAAGATGATATTATGGAGATAGCTATTGCACAACCTAGCACACCTTTCTAATTGACTGATCTATGATTACTTTCATTTTGTGGATTCAATTGAAGATAATGAGGGAGATCTATTGAAGAAATGGTTAATTAGTGAGTAAGAAGCTTGACTTTATTTTAATAATCATTGAATGTTGTCAAACCCAATTTTTTGATGGTGGCATGTCAAGGTGGATCCTTTATTTATGTGTTATAACCTTCATTCTTGCCTTGATAGGGTCCTTCAGTGGCTAGATCAGATCATGATTCATGGGAAGTACAGGTTCAACTCTTTGCATATAATGGAAATTTGTTTCTTGGTAAAAGGGAGAACTTGGGATTCATTGCTACTACCAATTTCAACCTATCTAAGAAGATAGTTTCATCATGGACGTTAGTGAGTACCTTTTGTAATATCACATAATGGAATATTTTGATCTTTCCCTGATCTAATTAATTCAACTTAATGAATTACACCAATTAATTTTACAAATTAGAAATGAAGTCGGGTCTAGATTTGACTGCAATTGTAAGATTGATGGCAAGCCACACAATTATGCATATGAAAGCTAATTACTCCTTATGCATATGAGTACATGCATATAACTTCTGGAATCTATCATTAATGAAACATAACTACTATAATGATATAAGAAAACTTATATAATTATCAACAATGTCAATACACAGCAGCCCACACCAACAGTAGATTCTTATTTCAATGAATGTTTGTTGATCGGCCATCTTATGTGATGATACAACACTGTAAGGAAGAATATCAGATTTGTAGAGGAATTGCCCTAGGTTGAGCAATGATTATGTTAGAAACCTCACTCCTTACAGAATGTAAAAATATGTAGATGATTTATCCTTATAGAACCAGACTTATTACCAAAATTTCAAAATGATTATTGTCGGTAGTTCTACACAATATCGACCCTTAAAGAGCAGCCGATGGGAATCTATATACAGATCAATCCTATATGAACAATCTGTGTGGTCGATTTTATGCGTGTTAAATATATAAAAACAAATGAATCAAACACACCAATAAGACATTATATCAAAAATAGAATATTTAAAATAATAAAGATTGCAAACTCAGTATCCTGTTATCGATGTCGTCCTATCGTCCTCTATCTCCAATATTTTCATTGATTCTAGCTGGCTCTCAGATTGTATGCTAGGCTCAATGAACAATCTTCCTAGAGAATGAGATTGGATATGAAATGCATGTAATGCTAAGATATGATTGCTCTAATGCTAAACATGATTGCTAAAATAAAATATTATGATGATGCTATGAATAATAAAACTATAATGATAATGTTAGAATGCTATAATGCTAGAATGCAATTAATCTCTAATTCATCTATTGTGTGTTGTAACCATTGCTTGGATTGACAGTGCTATTTATAGAGTTTTTCAAAAGTTTTGATTGGCTGATATGATCAACGATTGTGAAAATTCCTGGCAGATCGAATAGTTGAAGATGGATGAGAGTGAAGAAAAATATAAGAAAGCAGAAAGCAAGATTTGTTTTCTTTTCTGTAAAAGAGGTAAGATAAGATGAATTGTAAAAAATCATCTTTTGTGAGATTATGGAAAGATTTTAAAGAAGATAAATAATGAATTATTAAATTCAATTATTCATTTATGGGTGACATGGAGGTTTTTTTTCTTAAAATAGAATATTTACCCCAGATTTGAAGAATAATGAAAGATTTCATAATTAAATAAAATATTTAATTATGATTTTGAAAAGATATGGAAGATATTCAATTAAATAAAGATATTTAATTAAACTTTTTAAGAAATGGTATGTAAATGAAATTAATTAAATAAGATATTTAATTAATTAGAAGAAAGATTTGAAAATATTTAAATTTGATTAAATCAAAAAGACTTAATTAAATTCAAAAAGTGATAATTAATTAAAACAAATAAAGTGTATTTATTTAATTAATCAAGTGGACATATGAATATGAAATAATTAAATAAAATTGATTTATTTAATTATGACAGAAGAATAAAATGAATGAACAATATAATTAAATTGATTAAATTTAATTATATGTAGAAGACTTTAGAGAAATTAGCTAAATAATAAATATTTAATTAAATGCCAAGATTAATCAGATATGACCAATTTTATACATATACATTTTTCCCCTCTTTGAAGTGATGTGTGAAATGCATTGCTTCAAAGAAAATATTCCTGCTTTCAAAATTTGTTGTGTTTGACTTTGCCCCTTTTTGAAAAATATGCCCCTGATTGGACTCTGATATGTTTCTGATTGAAAGATGTTGTTGATGTTAATGATGCCCCCTTGGGAGGTAAATCACTGATGAGGATATGAGTTTTGGATAATATTTGAAAAGGTTCATTTGATGAGGAAATTTTGATTTTGATGTAAAGTTAGTAATTTAGCTCTCGAAAAATGATGTATAGGGATGCCCCAATTTGAAATAAGGTCAAAGTGAGATAAAAGATAAAAAGAAAATAACATGCAAAAAAACCCACTTTTGGTTGACCTTTAAAAGGTAAAAAGGGAGAAAAGGACAAGTCATTTGCACTTTTTGACTTTTAGAAACTTGTTGCTCTGATAGTGACCTGGCGAGATGGAGATTTTGTACCACAGACATAGATTTGAGTGGGCCTGCCAATACCAGAGACCAACTGCGTATGGACCACCGGTGAGTAGATCCAACCACTTTTGCGTTGAAATTTTTTGTTTTGAAGCAAATTTTTTACATTTTTCTCGCAGATTTAGGCGTAAACAGTCCGTTTTGAGTGCATTTAGGAATGTTTTAGTGCTTTCGATAATTGTTTTAGTGCTTTCGATGTTTGTTTGAGCGCATATAGGATGATTTTTGCATGTTCGCTACAGAAACAAGTTTAGCGCATCCGATAGAAAGAGTAGCGCTTATAGGATGTCGTAGAAAAATTAGGGTTTTAGCGCATCTAGGAAAAACATTAGCGCATTTAGGGTTGTCGCGCATCCAGGGAATAGAGTGGCACTTTTGATTAGAGTTTTAGCGCTTTTAGGGAAATAGCGAATAGAGGAAATGATTGAGCGCTTCCAGGGCAAAGAACGGTGCATCTGAGTTTTAGCACATCCAAGATACAGAATAGAGCATATGCATTTTAGCGCATAGAGGCCGCAGATTAGCACATCTAGGAAAAAGAGACAGAATGTGTGATTTGATGAAAGTGATGAAAGAATGATGATGTATATTGCTTCCTTGGTCAATAGATAGAGAAATTGTCTTATCATCATGTTGATATGGATAGAAAATCTGATAAATAATTGATAACTTTGTTTCCAAAATAGAAATCAAAGAGTAGATAGTTGATAACTTTGTCTCCCTTGTACCAAAAAACAAAGAGTAGATGATTGATAGGACTTCTGATAAATTTTCTTTTGGCAAGAGAAAACAAATAGTAGATGATTGATTGAAAAAATATTTGTATTCGTGACTGAAATACAAATAGGATGATGTTTTGATTGTTGATAAATTTTCATTCTTGAAAAAGAAAACAAATAGTAATTGATGGTAGAGCGGATTGATGTGATATTCAGATAGATAGATTGTGCATTGATTGTATGATATGAATCACCTAGATAGAACACTTGATATGTGTCACTTGATATGAGTCTGATGAGTATGTGTCACTGATATGGGTCATAGATAGACATGAGTTAGATTGATTTTGCTTGATTGAGATTGAATCATTGATATGATGTTGATTAATTATCTTTGTAATAACTGAAAATAAGAGGTTTTCAAAAACCTCCAGATTAGGGAGCATCACTCGGCGGGGTGGGATAGGATACTCGAGCTAACACTAGATGATATAGCTTTGATAGGGGCATGTGGATTGAGACGTTGTTGTCCATGCCTCTGATTCAGGTCAACAGGGGACTATTGACCGCGTTAGCAGAGAGGTGGCATTCGGAGCACAACACCTTTCATTTGCTGATGGGTGAGGTGACTGTGACTCCTAAGGATGTTTACAGGATTTTGGGTATTCCAGTGGTTGGTGCCCTTGTGTTCTATGATCATAAGGAGCTAGGTGGTATAGATGCTCTAAGGAGAGTATATGGTGATGTGCAGATAGCAGGGTATTGGGTGCCATGGGTTGATTTAAGGGGATATCTAGCCTTGCCTACAATTTTGGGTGCATTAAATTTTGGAGGTCTCCTTTGTCCTGATCGCCATTCAAAGGGACTATCAGTGGGATGGGGGAGGATCCTGGAGCAGATGCTAGTACAACCATGGAGATATGCCTAGGGGAGTTGCATGTTGGTGCATTTGTACCATGACCTTCATCTAGTAGTTTACATAGGTTCGTCTAGTATATCATGTGGTGCGACACTGCTCCAGATCTGGGCATGGGAGCATATTGTCATGATGAGACCAGCCTGTCCCAAAGTGAGGCCACTAGGAAGACCCTATGTATATGCATATTTGATGTTCCTTGTCCATCCCAAGCTAGGCAAGTTGGATTACTGGAGATGGTTCCTTGATGATATGGATGTCATGATATGGCGGCCATACCTAGATTGTGAGCCCTGGGATACAAATCATTTAGAGATGTCATTCGTATGTATACCCCAATTTTTGATAAGGAGGACCCCATTCATCATTGAGAGGTTTTTGGCATTGTAGGTGCAAAAATAGTTTGGATTCACATAGGGTATGCCTCAAGGTGTTGCTCACTATGCGCGAAGCAAGGATGAGGTAGGATGGGGACCGGGCATTTCATATCAGATAGCCTATACAGAGTATGTTTCTTTAGCGCCTAAGGCATGGGATGATAGGCGCATTATTGTTAATGGATGTCAGAGGAGTACTCTATTTATTATCATACACATCCATTTCCATGGTTGACATGTCCTGATGAGCCAACACCTATTTTGGTGGTACCATAGCCAGGGAAAGGGAGATAGGAGGATGTGGCAGGTGGGGAGTAGGTAGCGGTTGGGGGAGAGGATGAGGAGAGTGGAGAGGAGGAGAGCTCAGATGGGAGTGATGGAGATGACGGTGGAGATGAGGGGCAGGTGCTAGTGAGACCGAGGCCAAACATTTTGAGTGGTGTTTAGATCATGCGGAGGTCAAGGATTGGGATTGGGTGGAGGACAATGATTAGGGTTGCTTCCACCTCTCAGCAAGGACAGATAGATGCTCTACACGCCCAGGTGCAGTTGTAGAGCTAGTTGGTTCAGGCACAGGGTTTGGTCGCACAACTACAAGCACAGCTGGCACAGTCACAGGCATAGGCATAGAGTATTACATAGGCACAGGCACAACCTCCTGCCCCAGATCCACAGGTAGCCTAGTTTATTATAGAAAGAGATGCATTGAGACAGAGAGCGGTAGAGGTCGAGGGTGTTGTGCAAAGACTCATGGGCACTATAGAGAGTGCATCATTGTGAGAGGATATTGCAGAGGGCTTCAAGATGGCCAAAGAGGCTGAGTACTATTGAGTCTGATATGAGGAGTTATGTCCTCCTGAGCGCAGATAGCCTTTCCCACGGTCCCACAGTAGGACCAGGAGTAGGACACAGACAAGCACACAGAGTCTGGGGGTTACTGGGCCTCGATGAGATCCAGATGCAGGGACTAGTGGCATGCCACCATCCTCGAGACCAGCTCCATCAAGGGGTTCCACCAGCCAACCTTGATTGATGTATGTAGGATTTATTTGATGTATCTCGTATTCTTGGAGCATGTATATTGATTTTTAATCATATCTCATGTATCTTTCTAGACTTTTCTGTGTCATTGGACTGTAGGACATTTGTATGTGTTTTTGATGAGTGATGATATGCAGCGGCGATGATTTTTGATGATGTGTTGCATTTGATATGATGATATGAGATGGATATGCATTTATTTCCTTGTTTATGTGATATGGATTTTGATATATAGTTTGGATGATCTACTGACTAACATAATTTTTAGGATGATATGATATGATAATGATATGATGATGTGAAATATGATGTGTACTAATGATATCATATAGGTGGATGATGATGATAAAAAAGACCATATGTGGAAAGGATGTGATATATGTAATGGAAATGTATGTGTTGCAAATGATGTGGAAATGCAAGGTTTGTATGAAATTCTTGTGTTTTGATTTTCCAAAATGTTATAAATGATGATGATGTGATGGATGTTATGTTTATGAAATGCATCATGAATTTGTAATATGATATGTAATATGAATCAAATGTTGTATGAAAAATGATAAATAAAATGGTATTGAAAATGAGAAAAGATGTGAATGATAAATGATATGAAAGGATTAATAATGATGAAATGTATGATATGAAATGTAATGAATACGAAATGTAATGTTATGATATGAAATGAAATAAAAAATGAGATGATATGAAATGAAATGTAATGAGATGAAATGTAATGGTAAAATAAAATAAATTATGAGATGAAATGAGATGAGGAAATGATATAATCCGATCATATGATAAATGATAAATGATAATTATATGAATAATAAGGATATGAAAATGATAATGATGAGAACATGATGTGATGAATATGAAAAAGGATTAAAGAATGATATGATATAAAATATAGTGAGATGGAATGATAAAATGTAATGATATTGAATGATATGATGAAATGAAATGAGATGAAATGAAATGTAATGATATGAAATGAAATTGTAATGATATGAAATGAAATATAATGATATGGAATGAAATGTAATGAGATGAAATGAAAATGATAAGATAAAAATGTAGCGGAGATGGAAAATGGAAAACACCGATGTAAAATGATGGATAATAAAATAATGAAGAATGGTTAATGAATAAATGAATGATACAAAATGATAAAGGATCGAAATAATATGAGAATAAAGATGATAAAAATGAGAATGTCCTATGATATTCAATGAAATGATATGAAATATAAAATGATAATACATCATGAAGGAGAAATAAAGGAGAAAGGATCCAAATGATGAATGTTAAACTATATGATATGCACAAGACCTAGATGAAATGATAATGAAATGAGGATGAAACAAATGTCCAAATGTCCTCCACATATAGTCTAAAGATACATGACAACCATTGATTTATCTGTGTTTAAACTCAAATGCGAATCCAATATGCAAATATATACATTGATCTAAATGAAATGAAACTAAATAAAACCAACTATTTGTTGAGCCTTTGGGTAGCTTTCTTGAATCATCATAGAGCCTTATAAAATTTTGGAAGTATGTACAAGCATTAGAGGGGAGATTAGCATCAATGATGACCTGAGTACAACTTTCATGATTTTTGATATAGCAAGTGAACACAAGCATCGAGGTATAATTGAACTGAGATGACCTGAGCATTTCTTGCATAAAAAACAAAGACTAACCACCTTCTGATGCAAATGTGGAACTTCCATCAATGATATGCTTTGGAAATCATGTTTCATGACATATTTGCATCAAATCGATAGTTAACCTCAAGACAACAGACAAAGAAAAAATCATCCTCCTTCCTTGCCACTCTAGTTCAGTACATCATTGAGTGTACTCCAGAGAGATGATATCAAAAAATTAAACAACCATTGTTCAAAATGTAAAACTAATATTGCAATCATTATTTAGATTTTAGATCATCCAGATATGAGTCATGATATGGTATTTTGCTGAAAAACCGTTGTGATATGGATCAAAGGTTGGATAGTTGTTCATGTGATTTGATTATTTGTTCGCATCACTGAGTTCTATATCGTTGTCGCATTGTTTTGGTAGAACCTGAAAGTTGGTTGTCCTAGAGTATGTCAATGTTTTTCCCCCAATATTTGACACAACTTGCTGAAATGAATAAGTACGATAGTCAAGTCATGGTAAGGCGTTATCGCTCTAGGAAAATGATGGCAACATGATGCTGGTATGACCCTAAGATGATGGAAAGATGCATGAAATGAAGGCTGAGAAGCCAAATGCAGAACATGAACTAATAGATGGAGAGCTACAAATAGCCTCTGTTTGCCAGATTTTCACTATTTATTTTTATTGCATTTTTCTGATTGATTTTTGTTTTTGTTTTTTTCCACTACCGAGATGCCTATTTGCCAGGTTTTCACCAGGGTAACTATTTTTTCAAGAATTTTTCTGTTGTTTTTGTATTTCTTCAAGACTTTTTCTGATGTTTTTGTATTTCTTCAGGACTTTTTTTGATGTTTTTGTATTTTTTCAGTACTTTTTCTGATGTTTTTGTATTTCTTCAAGACTTTTTCTGATGTTTTTGTATTTCTTCAGGACTTTTTTTTATGTTTTTGTATTTTTTCAGGACTTTTATGGATGATGATGATTGCTTCAAACATAATACTCTTTCAGGTGCATGTTGTTGATGGGTTTTTCAAACAGGTCCCCTTCTGGCGTGGACAACTTGTATGCTCCTAAACCGCATACTACTATGACCACATATAGACCCAACCAATTAGGTTCAAACTTTCCTTTCTTCTCTCTGTCTTGTTGATTGTGTGGGTTCTCCTTTAGAACAAGATCACCAACCTAAATGGTACACGATTTGACTCTATGATTATAGTTGCGAGACATCATTTGTTGATATGCTTTCAAATGATCAGCTGCTCGTTATCTCTTTTCATCAAGAAGTTCCAGTTCTTGGAGTTGGGAAACTCTGTATTCATCATCTGTTATGAGACCTTTTAATGATACTCTAATTGATGGGATCTCAACTTCTAGTGGCAAAATGGCTTCTGCTCCATAGACAAGAGAAAATGGCGATGCTCCTGTTGGAGTTCATATACTAGTTCAGTAGGCCCATAATGCAGGATTAAGTTGAACATGCCAATCTTTCCCTGCATCATTCATAGTTTTCTTTAAAATTTTCAATATTGTTTTATTTGAGCCATCTACTTGGCCATTCCCTTGTGGATAATAAGGTGTTGAGTATATGTGTTGAATATGGAATCTCTCACAAAGTTCATCAACATCCTAATTCTTGAATGGCCATCCATTATCTGTGATGATGGAGTTGGGAATGCCATATCAAAAAATGAGATAGTTCAGTATGAATGATGAGATTTGTTTGCCAATGACCATAGTGAGAGGTACTGCCTCAATCCACTTGGTAAAATACTTTGTCGTTGTGATGATGAACTTGTGTTTGTTCAAGGATGAAGGATGAATCTTGCCAACTAAATCCAACCCCCATCGAGAGAACGGCCAAGCTAGTACAAATGGTTGTAGTTCCTATGCTAGTGCATGAATGATATTTCCATGTATCTGACATTTAGGGAACTTCATTACAAAAGTGAATGATTCTCTCTCCATTGTAGGCCAATAATAACCCATTCTAATCAATTTCTTGGATAAGGTTAGTCACTTGAATGAGTACCACAAATTCCACCATGAACTTCTTGTAAAGCCTTATAGGATTCACCATGTTTAAGAGATCGAAGTAAAGTACCATCAAGACCACGGCGATAGAGAGTGTCAGCGATAAGGGTATAGCGAGAGGATTGGTGGATAAAGTTGCGCTTTTGGTTACGAGATAAGTCAAGTGGTAAGATGTCATCCTTTAGGTAGGTATAAATTTTTCCATACCACGGTGAATTAGATCCTACCAAGTGGCAAATGATTTGGCTTTCAGGTGTGTCATAGGTAGGTGTAAATGATTGTTCCACAAAAATTCGTAGCGAGCCTAAGTTTCTGAGAGTTGTACCAATGAAGCAATTGTGACCATAGCATCAGCTGCCTTGTTATCAAGCCTTGGAATTTGTATGAACTTGATGTCTACAAAGTATTTCTTGAAATCGTCAACCATTTTCTTATATGGCAACAATTTTCCATCTTTAGTTAGATAATCATCATTGATCTGGTTAATGACTAATTGTGAGTCACCGTAGACTTGTAATTATATGATTTTCCATTCTAATGTTATTTTGAGTCCAGTGATTAAAGCTTCATATTCGGCTATGTTATTAGTGCATAGAAACATTAGCCGATATGACCGAGGAATGATATTTCCTTGAGGGGTGACAAAGAGTATGCCTGCCCCCAATCCATATTGAGTAAAGGAGCCATCAAAATATAATAACCAAGGTTGCTTTGATTCTACCATGAAGACATCAGCATTTGGAAATTCAATGTGCGTGGGATGCTCTGCTTGTAGGGGTGCTTCAGCTAGTTAGTCAGCAATAACTTGTCCTTTGATTGCTTTGCGATCAATATAATGGATATCAAACTCGCTTAAGATCATGACCCATTTTTCTAACCCTCCTGTCAATGTGGCCTTACTTAACATAGGTTTGAGTCGATCAATCTTTGCAACAAGATTGATTGTATGAGTTAACATGTAGTGTTGAAACTTTTGTGAGGCAAAGACCACTACTAGGCAAGCCTTCTCGATGAAAGTGTAGTTGATTTCATGACCTATTAATGTTCGGTTGATATAATAGATTGCATGTTCTTTTCCTATAGAGTCTTCTTGTGCTAACAAAGCCCCCAAAGACATCTATGTGGAAACAATGTATAAGATGAGTGGTTAATCCAGATTTGGTGGTACCAGAACTAGTGGATTCATTAAGTATTGCTTGATTTGTTGAAAAGCCATTTCACACTTATCATCCCATTTGAAAGGAACATTCTTGTGTAATAGATGTGTGAAAGGTAGACATTTATTTGCTAGTTGTGCAATGAACCTTCGTATAGATTGGAGTCATCCCTGTAGTGATCTCAACTGACTGATATTCCTTGGTGGAGGCATTTCCATGATTACTTGTACCTTGGTGGGATCTACTTCAATTCCTTTTGTTGAAACTATGTATCCCAAGAGTTTTCCAGATGTGACTCCAAAAACACATTTCTTAGGGTTGAGGCGAACTTTGAACTTTTCCAACCTTGCAAATATTTTGGATAATATCTTGAGATGTCCTTCTCTGGTGTATGATTTTTCTAGTATGTCATCGACATAATCTTCCATGAATGTGTGCATCATGTCATGAAAAATTGTAGTCATAGCTCTTTGATATGTAGCCCCAGCATTCTTTAAACCGAAAGGCATGATGTTCCAATAATAAGTCCCCCAGGGACATGCCAAAGTTGTTTTGTCCTGGTCTTTAGGTGCAATTTTGATTTGGTTATAACCAAAAAAACCATCCATTAGTGAATACATGGAATGGCCAGCTGTTAGATCCACTATGGTATCAATGCTTGGAAGAGGGAAGTCATCCTTAGGACATGCCTTATTAAGATCTTTCAAATCTGTGCATACCCTAACACTCACTAATACATTTGACTACAAAATACGATGAAACTGTTTGACGAAATACGTAAAATTCGATGTTCGTCGGGTGGTTGTAAAATTTGATGTGTAATTTCCAATTTTTTGAAAGTTTATGATCCCCGACATTCGTCGAAATTTTGACGAACCTGGGGTTTGTCAAAATGTCAGCTATCAATTTCATCGAATTTTTGACAAACATGAAAAATTAAAAAAAAACAAATTGTGGCCGACATAAAGAAAAGTGAGTTTGCTTTGATTTATTGTGACAGTGTTTTTCTCTACTTGAGATAGTTTGTGGAGAACTAAGGATGATTTTCTTGGGAAAAATCAGAAAAATTCAAGAAGATATCACCAGGTTGAGGGGTAGTCATTATCTTTTTGCAGAATTCAGTTGTGAAGTCAGATTTGTAGTTCGAGGTTTTGAAAATCATATTTTAAAGCAACATCTCATCAGATTTCATTTTAGAGGTTAAGGGTTTTGAGAATTTCATGTCGAGATTTTTTTATGCGGAATCACCATAAGATCTGCTTAGAATAGATTCTTGTGGTAATTATGTGATCCATAACTCTATTGGTCATGTGGCACAGTTGTGCTATAACAAATACAGGATGCATTCATGTGTGACCCAAGTTTAATGTGGCTATGTTGTGATAGAAATGGAGGCACTCATATAATGTAGGTGTCAATCATTATTGGGTGCATTCAGGTTGTCTCAAGTTTGACATGTTTAGGATGTAATTATAGCATGATCGAAGAGTGATTACTTCTTGCTGCAATAAAGAGCCTATAACTTCTGGATGATATGTAAGAGTGGTTGTGTTATATCAATTATGTAGTGCATTCAAGCACAACCCATGTTTAATGGGCTATTCTAGAGAGTGATCAAGATTTTCTAAACCTTATGAATGTTATTTGACATATATTTGCATAATCTCAAATTCCTTGAGGCTTTTGAAGTATCAATGTATCCTATATAGGGTTTAGAATGATTTCTTTTAATTAAAAAAATAAATAAATGATGTATTTTCCTGTAATTAGATAATGTGGAGATCTCCTAAATCTGCCCCAGCACACTATCCTCTTTGGCACTGTATTCATTACTCCAGCTACTAGGTTTTTGCATGTGACATCTTTAATATCTTCATGACCATGGATTTTAAATAGATCTCAATCTTTGCTTTAATCCTTTTCATGGTAACCCTTGAGTTCTATAATCCACCTTCAATCTCTTCTAAGAATGTTGTCTTAAGCTAGACTGCATAGTATGCATATAAAGCAAGTCCTTCATACCTGCCATTGTTTCAAACCACCACTCACTGCCTTGCTTAAAATGTTCCCTCCATAAGCACAATAGAATGTTTTAAAATAATGGTTACCAGTGATTGACCATTAAGGTCACCACTTTCATCATGAAGATATAATAAGATTTTTGTCTTCAAACTCAAGGCATTATAGAAGATAACATTGTGAATTGTTTGTTGTGTACAATTCAATTTTCTTGCACATTTACTACTTTTCTAACTGCCTTTAAGACTGGGTATTGCACCCTCAGCTACAATCTTAAACAACTCACTCACTATCACTTGAAGATTCCTTTCATGAGCATCCTTCTATAAAATCAAACTATGCCCTATAGAATGCCTACTTACTACAGGGGACTCATTGTTTCATGGTATTGTAGTTCTTAAGATCCTTCAACCTTATTATCACTACTTCACAGTCCACAAGGTATTATTCACTATTCTCCCATCTTTGGTGAGTCTCAAAACACTGCTCAAACATGCAATCCACTACCTCCATTATACAATATTAATAGCTAAGAAGAAACATTGAACCTATGATTACCACTGTTACTTCATTTCAACAGTCATTCCCTGATTGCATTTTTATCTAACACTACCAAAATCATTTGAAAAACCCTTAAGGTCAGCAAAGGGGTAAGGAAACTCACTGTTAAAATCTCCACTTTATTATGCAAGGTTTGAGCTTTATTATCTTGTCACTGCTTAGCCTATTTTTGACTGTCACATCTCAAGTGACTGTCATTCTTCTTACCGTAGATTGCATTTACAAATGTCACTAAGCTACATAGTGTGCTTGTTATTGGCTACAATCTTTAGATTGCAAGATTTTTTATTACCAACAATGTCTCAATCTTTCTGGTATTGTAACCTCACTAATCCGCTATAGTTATTGTTTATGTTTCTACGGAGGCCTAGGGTTTGTACCCTAATCATGCTCTTACCAATGTTTCTGTTGTTTTTTATTAGGGATCTCTCAATGTTGAGGGCCCTAGGGATAAGCTCATCATAAGAAGTGACACATTGCATCTTTAACTAAAAGGATAAATCTGTATTGACATTAGCAATGATGATTCCGACTTGTTGCTCCTTAGGAATGGGTCACTTGCTCTTACTAGCTTTCGCTTCTACCACCATTGTTGTGCAGGAATTTTTGTGATCAAGTTCAATATTCTAATTTTAGGAGTCTTAACGGTTGGAAATCATAGTAAAATCATAATTTAATAAGTTTTGGAATTAGCATTGTAAGTGTTTTTAGGGTCATTAACTTTGGAGCTATCTTCTCTTTTTGCAAGGGTGGTTGCATGCCAAATTTTTTTGGTGTAAAATATTGGAATTATTAGATTATGTTACTGTCTATGAATAAAAATTATTGGAGTGTGAGTTTGATATTTTTTGAAGATCTAAATAGTCAAGCTTGGTAAAGAAAAATCATGTCAGATAATATTAGTCCAGAACAAAATGAAGAGACACTTGATAGATTGTGGGATAGATTGAAAAGAAAGGGTGATGGGAAATGTTATTGTCCTTGCAATAATTGCAAGGGCTTAAAGACAAGATGACTTTTAATCACAACAGCTGAGAAACATTGTAGGCAACATGGTCACGTTGAAGGGGGCATGATTATAGTCCATTGGTAAGTTGTTCATTATATGTGTTTATATTGATTGAATTTGTAAATGTTTATATTTTTTTAACATTTTATATATATATATATATATATATATATAATCACTTGATCATGATCATAGTTCATTTGTGTCTATCATTATTATAAAGGTAAGAGCCCGGGAAAATAGTATGGATTATCACGGCCAGAGGAATGTGGTTTTGCAATGACGAACATGTTTATGAATATCAAAGATGAAGTTAATGATCCTATGGAAGAAGATGATCATGTGCGAGGAAAACATAGTTGAAGATGATGAATGCAGATACATTTGATCCATGACACTTATAGTGGGAAGTGATCATGATGATCAAGATGACTTTGATGATGTTCATGATTTATGCTTGACAAGGCATCTGAGCCTTTGTGAA